>JAJOOO010014415.1:0-37593 GCA_029582685.1 Solanum piurae | reverse complement strand
ATATATATATATATATATATATATATATAAGGAAAAGGGATATATATATATATATAAGGAAAAGGGATAAATATACCTCGGAACTATTCAAATAAGTCAGCTTTACCCTCGGTTATGTTTTTGGCTCAAAAATACACTCCAACTATCAAAATAGATCAAAAAATCCTTCTTACTTTGATTTGTCCCAAACAAGGAAAATTGATCTAATTCTGTCTTGAACTATTCTAGATAAGGAAGTTTTCCCTCCATTTAAAGTTCAGGACAAGTGCTTTTAATTGTGAAGACTTGAGCAAAAACTTGTATTGGAGATTATTAGATTGATTTGACTATTTCAAATGACAATTTTTGTATAATGCTGATTTTATGTTTTATATAAAGTCTACTTATGTGCATTAATTTTTCAACTAAATATTTATTCTACTCTTTCCTTTCAGAACTAATATACCCGCCTCAACTTAAACTTGGGATGACTTAAAGTAATGATAAGTAACAAAACATACAAAGATACAATTGAATTTGATTTCTTTTATTATATCATTCTTAGAGTTAGTAAAACAAATTAATTATTGTCAATGTAAAAAAAATATTATAATAATTATGTAAGAAAAGGTATGTGATATCATGTTTAGAAATAAAAACTCTGTACCTAATGTATGAGGAACCGGAAGATAAAAAAAAAAGTCAAATGTCATTGTTTTTCTTTGTTAAAATGGAAAGTATTTATACTACTTATTTTTCTATATGTATAATATAACACATGCAACCTCCCCATCCAAAAAAAAAAAGAACAAGGGAAAAACTGTCCTGTTTGGAATCGGTCATGGCATAATTGACCATTTTTCTTTGTTCCGGAGAAAAGAGCATTTTTGGGGTATTTTGATAGTTGGGGGACATTTTTGAGCTAAAAACACAATAATAAAGATATTTTTCAGCCAAAAACATAACAAAGGGTAAATCTAATCCATATATATATATATATATATATAAAACACCAAAATCTCAGGGGAAAAGGAAATGCTATTACCACAGCCAACTCTTGCACCTGCGTTTCCAGTTGTCTTACTAAGTTCATGTCCACCTGTTCAATAGTTAATCAGCTCAGGACTCATAAAGAATGACATACCTCAAAATATTTTTACTTTTTTATGCTATAGCCTATAGCCTATAGTAACATAGAGAAAATGAACAGTAGAGTAGGTCTCGAAAATGATTTCACCAGATGAAGATATCTCATTGTACAATCAGAGGCGGACCTAAGATTTAAAGTTAAGGGTACACCATTATCTTAAATATAAAAACCATATAACAAGAGTAAAAGTTTTGTTGATTCACTTGATTTTGAGTTAATCCTTTTAGCCATATACCGTCTTTCAACTGACGTTTTCAAACCATGCTTCGCAATCAAGCTAGAAAAAGACCAAGATTCAGTAGTGGGTGAACTGATTGCTGAGCATACCAGTTGAAACTATTAGATACAACCCAAGTTGACTCTTTGCACCAATTACCCGATTTATTTTTTTCTAACATATACTTCTAGTAATGAGTTATACATCTCAATATCCATAATTTGTGAAAACTATCAAAATTTATCTTGATCTTATAAAATCTTACAAAATAACACAAGTATAGTTCATAAACAACGTATCAGAATATCCTACATATCTTTGTCAGCTTTTATAAATAAATGCTTGCAATTACATATAATTACAATCTTTCAAACACACATAATTTTATAAAGATTTACTAGTCCAATAAATCAACAGTAGTAGAAACTAAACTAACTGTTCTTTATTATAATCCACTCACATGGTACAGACTCTTCACATCGAGCTAGGTTGAATAATTATTTTTGCAATAAATGATGAATCTTTCTTTGCAACGTATAAACTTATTGGTTAAGTTTTACAATTATAAAAAAAAAAAAGTTACAATTTGAAATCCTACTTTTTTGGAGAATTTGATATTTTAAATCATAATTTGACATTGAAGTTGAAATTTTATTCACATTTCATAAATAAGCGTTGATTTCAAATTTGGGCCCCAAAAATCCTATGACCAATGTTGTCTACTTTGTAAAAAGCAAGAAACACTTGAGAGGTGTATAAGATGAAAGCTAAGATCGAATCATCAAACAACCATATCTGAGATAATTACAAAAAGCAAAAAAAAATCCTTTCTTTTGGTGATTATAAACTGGATCTCTCAGTAGTACTGAAAGCTAATTTTAACTTTTTACGGTTTCATTATTGTAGCTTAATACAAACATTAGTTATAAACTAGCATGTCATCACAACTTGAGAGTCGTAAAAGAATCAAGCAAATACAATTGCCCATTAACTCGAAGCAAGCAAAGAAGAAAGAAAAGAATATGGCATCCTTAAAGACAGTATGAGAGTATGACTATCTCAGCCAAACAAGACACCCTCATGCATTATGTTTTTCTCTTCCAATGTTTGGCTCATTTAAGAGACGTGAAATACACAATTTCTGTCAACAGTCTAAAAGACATGGTCAGGATTAATGGTCACACATCAAAGCAGCAGCACATACTGATCATAATCAGAGCACAAAAAAGGGGCAAGTTGAAAAGGAAAAGATATTGAACATTGCTCAAAATAAGTTAAGAGTGACCAAAAAGCATACATACCTCTTCCCAGATCATCAGAATCGGCATGCACAACTACTGCTCTCCCCAAGATGGAGTGTACTCCACTAAGAGGAATCTATATGTACGAGCAAAACTTAATTTTGTCACACACCAATCAAATAGCATAGCGAAGAAGTAGACTGTACTGTACTGTACTGTACCGTACCTGCATATCTGAAATTGATATCTCCGCCACCCCTTGATTGAAGAAACAATCATAAATTAAAGGGAACAATCAATCCAATTACTGAAGTTTAAAAAATATGAATTATAAAAGTAATAAAACTAACCATCAGGACCAGCAACAATGTTGCCTAAATCACCCGCATGACGTACTTCATCCGTGGGAGCTCCATGATCTTTCTTAAGTGGATTAAAATGAGGTCCTATAAGTCAATCAGTTACACTGTTAGGGGGAAGTATAACCAAGGACCTGCATTGATTATCATAGAAGGATCCTTAGCTACCTAGATTAGTAATTAGTCTAATTCAATCTCCTTGTTGCTTATCATGTACAAGGTAATTAGCTGTTTGTAACAAACAAGAGTGTAACAGTAACCAAACTCTCATCTCAATTTGTATCGATTGAAACTGACTCAATTACAATAGCTAGTAATCAAATTGATAGTTGAATGACAGAATTACTAGAACATAGAAGGGAATAAGAAGAAAATAGACTTTAAAACTATTTTGCTCTCACAGAGACAACTCTCCTATTCTAGGAGTGAAATATATTTTAGATTGATCAGAAACTCTTTGACACATGCATATGGGGGTTCAAACCCACAACTCTAGCGTGGAAAGCATTTCCACCGCATTTTCCTTGGTTAGGGGCTGACAAATTAATATACATATATATTTATTTAATTTTCTAATACAAATAATAGTATCTACGGAAACTCATTCAAAGTAGCCAACCCCCACTTAGCTCCGGCCCTAATACCAAAAAACAAGAATTAGAAGAAAGGGAAGGAACCAGTGGAATTGCAGCCGTTAGTGGTATCACCCAAGGCATGGATATGGAAAGCGTGAAGACCTGGAGCTAGACCAATTATTCTTCCTCTCACATGGGTACCACCTGTGTCATGAGTTGTATACCCAAATTAATAACAAGACGATCGAGGAGTAGAAAACATAATAATAGTTAGAAAAGTACCGTTGGATTGCTGGATGAATTGTAAGGACCCTTTCACACTATCGTTGCCGGAGATGACAGCCACTGCTTTCAAATTCCCCATTAATTTTTTCCCTACATCTTTCTCCATTTTTAAGGGTCACCCATTTTGTCTCTATCCTTTATCTGTCCATTTTGGTCCCTTAAATAGCATTCTGGGCAATTTTAGTCCCTTAAATTTTTAAAAGTGGAGCATTTTTTATTCTAACTCATAAAATAAAGGCACTCAACTTTGTCATTTAAAGCTCATATATTCTAATTATGAAAATGGTTTATATATATTCTTACCATTATAGAAGTGACTCACATATACTTCTACCCGAGCTCACATATACCCTTCTTCTGATGGAAGTGAAAAATTTAATTTTTAAATTTATATTTTTGATTTTTAATTTTAAAAAATTCATGTAGGGGTATATATGATCCTTCTAGCAAAATTCAAGGTATATTTTAATCTTTTTTATACATCAATTATTTTTTGACTTCTTTATTTATCATTATTTGAGTTTCTTATTCTTTTTTTTTCTTTCATTCTTTAGTTTAAAGAAAGAAAAAAAAATTAAACTAACTTTTTTGTGTCTATATTATAATTTAAACTATTTTTTTAGCTATATTGTAATTTAGTTTTTTGTATTTGTAAAAGAGAATTGGGGCATCTATAATAAATTTTATAAGAAAATTAGTAAAACATAAATAAATTTGACCATTAAAATAATATTTTAAAATTAGTTGTTGAAACGCAAAGTCCAAAATAATTCGTGTGAGGAGGATCAAACATACCCCATATGGATTATATATATATATATTTTTTAAAATAACAAAAAAAAAATTAAAATTATTTTTTTTCACTTCCGTTAGAGAAAAGGATATATGTGAGTCATTGGTATAACAATAGGGGTATATATGAGCCACTTTTATAATGATAGGTATATCAGATCTAAATAGCAAAGTTGAGGAGTATATCAGGTTATTTTCCCTAAAATAAATTGAAAAACCCATGCTACTATCAAAATCAAAATTTGGATTGCACACTATAGGGTTCATTTAAGGTTGGTGCTCTCAACAATATTTTCTTCATATCCAGAGCTCGAAGGAATCAAAATAGACCTACTATCATAAATACAAAACAACTTAGACAAAACACACACATTCTCTCTTGTTTTACTTTGGAAACCCAAAATTCATGGACAAAACTTTGGGGACACTCTCTCTCTAATTTAGCGTGCGTATATTGCACGTGTGAATAACGTTAATTTATAAAAATGGTTACAATTTTTTTATTAAAATAGTAGTTGGCGTTTAAAATCGGAAACATTTGTGTTGGCACTACAAAAAGAAAGCCTACATAGCGGAGGCTTATTTTACATACTACAGGAATAGGAATCCCCCGCAATTTTTTGTCACAGAGGTTTCAGAAACTCCCACACTTTGGTCTGCCACAATTAGATTGTGGGGTTTTTTCACGAACCGTTATAACAAGTAGCATAGGTTATTTTGCCGCGGTTTGACCCTCAAATTGATTCTCTAAAAACAACAATTTGACTTCCAGCCGTCATAACCTTTGATATGAAATTTTAGTAATAAAAATAATGGAGGTTGAAACCCTCACAATTTGTGAAAACATAATTATCTTCTTATATTTTTGTCATCAGTGAAACAATGCTCTTTTATTGAGGTCTAAAACTAATTAGTCTTATAATAGTTTAAATAAACATAAAAGAAATTAAAAAAAGAAAATAAAAGGTGTGCAAGCTCACAACTAAGACAAGTAATGATACTACTGTCAACATACAAAAAATTAAGCGAGAATCCTTCATATTGCTAATATAAAATTGTTTGCATATCATTTGGCTGGGAGAGCATAATTATGTCATACAGATGTATTCAACTTCAACACAAATACATTGATGTTATTCTTACTCTCCTATAAATTGTTAAGCACGTCATTCACTATAGTGACTATCATATTCTGTCCAATCATGCAATTACATTATCAAAACTAATTATTTGATACGATTACAAAACACTTTAATGATTGCCACTGCAACAACTATAATTGGATGATCTTACGTGTCCATCAAGAAAAGTGATTCACTACCCGCATCACTTGGCTGCAAAAAATAAATATACAATGAGATCTTTTAAATGATAACTTAACTATAAAAGGAACATTATAATTTCAAGTACTCAAAATCTGAATTGCAATATTTTTATTGCGGCTATCTGGATAATACTTCATTGGCAGTGAAATTTTTTAGCTAAACAAAATTACTTTGTGAAATTGAATTTCGTAAGCAAACTATATTCTGGCATGCTTCAATTCAAAGCACCAATCAATCCGATTACGGAGCTAAAAAAAGAACAGCAAAACAACATCATAAGTAACATCAGTTAAAAATGTTTTAGAATCTTGATGAGTCACGATGCCTACAATCCGGTAACTTTGACATATGATATTCCTTTGCTAAATATGCTCTAAATATTACAGATTTTTAGATGTCAAATGAAACAAATACAAATCCTAACATATTACTACAAAATAACAATATATTTTTTTTACCTTTAATCAAACATTTGCCACATATTGAACAAAAAGATGCAGAAAGCAATTAGAATGAACATATAATGTGCTTGTCTCTTGCCTATCCATACATTGATGATGTATCTGTTAGCATCATAGATTTTGATCAATAATAATAAGCCTCCTTTCAATTGCAGAACTGGATGAATTCTAATGCAGCTACATAATCGAATCCTTCAGAATTCACAATGAGCAAAAAGAATCACAAAGAAGAATGCAAGCAAAGATACTCTAAGGTCTAGATTGACTGACAATACTCCAAGAACTAGATTGATTGTCAACACTCCAAGATCTAGATTGATTGACAAATATCCAGCAATCAAAGACAAATTCAGATCCTCTGATATCAAGGTCGCATGATTCAAGGAAGAAGCAAAGAAATCAAAGAAGAACGTCTCACCAGAAAAGGAATAATATCACGTAATCAAGGAAGACACCTCACCAGAGAAGGAATGACATCATGAACATATCTGATATGGACATGATCACATTATCTCCCAAATCTATCTCAATCAAGGAATCCCTAACAAATTTTTGATTGATTGAAATTCCCTTGGGTTTTCCTTAAAGAGGATCAAAGGAACCTCACCTATTTAAGCCAACCTTAGTGTCATAAAAGATCACTCACTTCACTTGAACTTGAACGATTATATTTTATTATCTTTCATAAAAGCATTGTATTCTGAAGAGTGTACAACTGAAAAGGAAAAGAAAAAGAAAGATTTGAGTGTAGGTTATACAGGTAGAGTGTCACACCTTGAGCCTACACCCCGAACGTGGCTGACACTCGAGAACCATTGCTGGCCCCAAGCGAATCCTTGGCCTGGCTTACTTACTCAGCGGAAGTATTAAACGCAAGAAATAGTCTCAAAGGATAACTCATGCAAATGTATTTAAGAAATATTAAACTTAGCCAAAATGGAAACTCAAGTCTCAACCATTAAAACAGGAAATAGAAAACTCAAGAACTAACATCTGACTGTCTATGAAGCCTCTAAACAGCTGAGATGGATGTCGGGACAAGACCCACGACATCCTAATGAAACTAAAACTACTAAAAGCAATAAAAAGGGGTCCTCCGGAAGCAAGGAGGCTCACCAACAAACTCTGGAGCTCTACTAGAATCAACGATGCGCTGGATGCTGATCATGGTTACCTGTGTCAGCATCATTAAAAGATGCAGGCCAATTGGCATCAGTACATTGAATGTACGAGTATGCGAGGGGAATTCTAAAACAAGACATAAGCTTGAAATGAACTGAAGAACTTACCTGGCTCAACTCAAATGAACTGAACTCATTGCAATATAAAGCAATAAAGTAAATGCAGTATAAAGAAAAGCTTTTAAAACATGGATGTCAACTATGTGTATTTAAAAATACAATATTTATATGTGTGTATGCAAAGATACGATATAAACTCTGAATTGTATATAAGAATACAAATAAACTGTATATGTAAGAATATAAATCCTTCTGTGGGAGTTTCTCTAACCGACAATCATCACGTAAGAGTTATTGTGATGATACAGCGTTTTGCCTCACACTGCCAGGGCCGTCCTATACCTTGCCGAGGGTATAGATCCTGACTACTAAGTGGATCCACTAGTCTTTGCTAAAAAGAACTAAGGAATCATCTAAAAAGTATGACCCTTTTCTACCCATGATGGCTACATGGTTTATGAGGGCTGTGATTTGTCTGAACTCTCCCCCATATCGATGCTCAATACTACTCCCAAAATATGATACTAGCTCTTATGTTTAAAAACATACTTGTTTCTGTGATTTGAGATAATTTCTCAAAAACTTAGCTCACATGCTATCTTGGAAATCAAAGTTTCCCATCTTGCTTAATTGTGAAAGCGTTTACTCTTTTCTGAAAACTACTAGCTCAAAGCTCTTTGGAAATCAAGGTTTCCTTACTTTTTTAAATGTGAAAACATTTTAAACTCTTTGGGAATACATAGTCCCCATATAATTTTGAAGAAATGAACTTCAATCTTTACTTTTTTCTCTTTACTCAACTTGAACTTTAGGTCTTAAAACAAAACTAAAACATTTGGAAAAGACTTTGGAAAGCTCTAAGAGCTTTTCTTGACTTGACTCTTACTTCTCTTGACTTTGATCTTAACTTTCCTTGAATTGGATTATCGATTCAAGGTTCATGATCTCATGTTATGGATGATTTCATGATGTATAGACGTACCTTAGAGTATAGAAATCGACTAGAAAACATAGGTTTATTGCGAAGGAACTAGTATGGAAAGAAGGGGGGAAAGGTGGGAAACCTGGCGTCCCTGGCACTCTGAGAGACGTAGGGCGCCAGAGGCAAAACTTCAGGGGATGGGTTGGGGAGCTCTGACTGGCGCAGCGCCCCAGAGCCCAAACTTCAGAGCCCCTCAAAGGGGCTCTGGCTGGGGCGGTGCCCTAGGCCCCTGCCCAGGTGGGTTCCGACTTTTCTTCTTCATTTTTCATCTCTAACCCCCTATTTCGACTTGGTTCTTTCCCCAAACACTTAAAATCAACTATACCATCAAAATACATAAGACTCTACTCGAAATCACACCTAAAATCATGAATCAAACTCAAGGAACTTCAATGACAAGAACCCACAAGATTTCAAACGAATTTCATCAAGAACTCATAAGATTTACTTTAAAATCAATATACTTCGCTTAATTGAATCATGATTGACGCGTGGGTGAACTAACCCAACGCTGTGTGATCTCACATACCTCGTAGGGATCACCCCTTGACGAAATCCACGATCTTAGCTTTGAGAATTTGATGATTCTTGTTTTTCTCCTCTCTTCTCTTCTTCTTTTCTCTTCTCTAAAACCCTAACTCAATATTGTAAAAGCGTAAACTGAATCCTATCAGTTTAGACCCCAATTAATTACCCAAAAACGAAATTAAGTCATGGGGTATAGAATAGACCATAATGCCCTTTTAAAATCCGGATTAGGCTTTCCTTATTTGAACAATTCAACTTCAAATGGACATAGCTCACTCATACGAACTCGGAATTGAGTAAACTCGGAGACGTTGGAATGATTATTCCAAGATATTTCCTACGATATATGGTAGCATACCTAACTCATCCTGATCTAGGAGTTATGGTCATTTAAAGTTGACCAAAAACTCCAACTTAACATAACTTACCAAATTTTCCAGATTTTCATTCTTTCCAAAAACAACTCTTTCTAGTTCTTTCAAATAGCGAGGTGTTACAATATCTCCCCCTTGGGAACATTCGTCCTCGAATGAGATTACTCTTAATAGGCTAAGGGTGTAACATTTAACATTGAGCTCAACCACCCAACAAGCAATGCAATTACAACATGCTAACTTATAAATTAAAGAGTACTAAGAAGAGAATTAGTACCTTGGTCTGGAATTCCTCCGGTTTCAAAGAGATATGGATACCTCTTCTTCATATATTCTTCAGCTTCCCAAGTAACTTCCTCAACAAACTGGTTCCTCCAAAGAACTTTGTCTGATGCTACTTCCTTAGTCCTTAACTTGCGAACTTGACGATCTAGAATCTAAACCGGAATCTCCTCAAAGGACAAACTATCCTTAATACCAATATCTTCAGTTGGTATGATAAGTTAAGGATCTCCCATGCCCTTCTTCAACATGGAAATATGAAATACCGGATGAACCGCTGCTAACTCTTGTGGTAACTCTAACTCATAAGCTACATTGCCAATCCTCTTGGATATTCTGTAAGGACCAATATACCGGGGACTAAGCTTCCCCTTCTTACCAAATCTCATAACACCCTTCATGGGTGATACTTTCAAGTAGACCCAATCCTCTACTTCAAACTCTAGCTCCCTTCTCCTAACATCAGTGTAGGATTTCTGACGACTCTGCGCTGTTTTCAACCTCTCTTGAATCACTTTCACTTTCTCCATAGCTTGATGAACTAAGTCTGGTCCTATCAACCCTGCTTCACCAACTTCAAAGCATCCAATAGGAGATTTGCACCTTCTCCCATAAAGAGCTTCATAAGGAGCCATTTGGATGCTAGAATGGTAGCTATTATTATAAGCGAACTCAATGAGAGGTAGGTGATCATCAAAATTCCCTTTGAAATCAATCACACATGCCCTCAACATATCTTCTAAAGTATGAATAGTGCACTCTACTTGACCATCTGTCTGAGGATGAAAAACAGTACTTAAGTTTACCTTTGAACCTAAGCCTTTTTGGAATGACTTCCAAAACTGTGCAGTAAATTGCGCACCTCTGTCTAAAATAATGGAGACCAGAACTCCATGAAGTCTAACTACTTCTTGAAGATACAACTTGGCATAGTCCTCTGCTGAATGAGTAGTCTTTACCAGCAAAAAGTGGGCTGACTTTGTCATTCTATCGACAATCACCCAAATAGAATCATGCTGCCTGCTAGACCTTGGCAAACCTGTGATGAAGTCCATGTTTATCATCTCCCACTTCCATTCCGGAAGTTCTATATTCTGAGCTATACCACCGGGCCTTTGGTGCTCTACTTTAACTTGTTGGCAATTTGGACACTTAATAACAAACTCTGCAATGCCCTTCTTCATACTACTCCACCAACAAAACTTCTCTCAAATCATGATACATTTTTGTGGAACTTGGATGAATGGAATATCTAGAGCTATGAGCTTCCTCCATGATCCTCTCTTGGAGTTCATCCACCCTTGGTACACACAACCTACCTTGATACCTCAATACGCCATCTCCCCTTGTTCAAAAGCCAAAACTTTTTTATTATGAACATTTGCCTTTAATTCAAGCAAAATAGGATCTTGATCTTGCTTCTCTTTTACTTCTGACACTAATGATGATTCAGCCCCATTCATCACCACTACTCCTCCTTCTGTGGAATCCATTAGTCGAACTCCCAATCGTGCAAGTCTATGCACATCTTTCACTAACTCTTTCTTTTCTTCATAAACATGGGTGGTACTACCCATAGACAACCTTCTTAAAGCATCAGCAACATCATTAGTCTTACCTAGGTGATAAAGAATACTCATGTCATAATCCTTGAGTAATTCTAACCACCTCATTTGTTTGAGATTAAGCTCTTTCTGAGTAAGCACATACTGAAGACTCAAAGCAAATACTACTGCAGCCAATTCTAGGTCATGGATTGGGTAATTTTTCTCATGAACTTTCAAATGTCTGGAGGCATAAGTTATAACCTTGTCATTCTGCATTAGCACACAACCCAAGCCAACTCTAGACGCATCACAATATTCAACAAAGCCTTGCGTACCTTCTGGTAACGTCAATACTGGGGCAGTAGTCAACCTCTTTTTCAATTCCTGAAAGCTTTTCTCACAAGCTTCAGACTATTGAAACTGAATTGTCTTCTGAGTCAACTTGGTCAAAGGGGATGAAATAGATGAGAACCCCTCTACGAACCTTCTATAATAGCCAGCCAAACCCAAGAAACTCCTAATATCAGTTGGGGATGTAGGTCTAGGCCAATTCAACACTGCCTATATTTTCAGAGTATCAACTTTAATTCCCTCTCCAGACACAATGTGGCCTAAGAATGCCATAGACTCAAGCCAAAACTCAAACTTAGAGAACTTGGCTTACAACTCTCTATCCTTTAGAGTTTGGAGAACTATTCTGAGATGGCTAGCATGATCTTTCTTATTTCTGGAATAGATTAGTATGTCATAAATGAACACGATAACAAACATATCTAAATAAGGCTTGAATACTCTATTCATAAGGTCCATGAACGCTGTAGACGCATTAGTTAAACTGAACGACATGACCAAAAACTCATAATGACCATAACGGGTCCTGGAAGTTGTCTTTGGAATATCACATTTCCTTACTCTTAACTGATGGTAGCTAAATCTGAGGTCTATCTTAGAGAAACAAGTGGCACCCTGAAGTTGATCGAAAAGATCATCAATTCTCGAAAGAGGATACTTATTCTTGAGGGTAACCTTGTTCAACTGGCGGTAATCTATACACATCCTAAGGGAACCATCTTTCTTTCTCACAAATAAGACCAGAGCGCCCCAAGGTGAGATGCTTGGTCGTATAAAGACCTTATCAAGGAGATCTTTCAACTGCTCTTTAAGCTCTTTCAACTCTATTGGAGCCATTCTATATGGCGGAATAGATATACGACGAGTATCTAGAAGAAGGTCTATACCGAAGTCTATCTCTCTCTCAGGAGGGACTCCGATAAGATCATCTGAAAAGACTTCTGAAAACTCTCTTACTACTGAAATTGATTGAATATGAAACATATCAACACTAGAGTCATTAACTCGGACTAAGTGATAGACACACCCCTTAGAAACCAACTTTCTTACCTTAAGGTATGAAATGAAACGACCCCTAGGCACTGCTGAACTACTTTTCCACTCTAAGACTGGTTCATTTGGACACTGGAACTTGACAACTCGAGTTCTACAATCAACTAAGGCATAAAAGGCATGAAGCCAGTCCATACCAAGAATGACATCAAAATATACCATGTCTAACTCAACTAAATCATCCATGGTACTCTTGTGATTGACGGAAATGGGACAATCACGATAGACTCTTTCTGCTAAAATAGACTCACCAACAGGTGTAAAAACACTGAAGGGTTCACTAAGTTGCTCATGAATAACATCAAAATTCATCGCAACATACGGAGTTACAAAGGATAAACTCGCTCCTGGGTCTAGCAAAGCATAAACATTAAAGTTAAAGACTTGGATCATACCAGTGACAACATCTGGCGAGTCCTTTTGCTCTTAGCGACTAGTGATAGCATATAGGCAGTTTGTTCCTCTGCCAGTACTGGAAGTAGCCCCTCTAGGTGCAGTTCTATCTGGTGGAGCAACTGAAGAAGACTGGGCTCTATTTCCCCCATTACCATTACCCTGCTTGTTCTTTGGACATTCTCGCATGAAGTGACCGTTCTGACCACACTTAAAGAAACCAGTGGAGCCCTCACAACATGTACCTGAGTGGTCCCTACCACACTTAGCACAGGCAGGAGGCTTGCTACCCCCTTGAGCCATACTACCATGAGAGTAGGCAGGTTTGGCTCTGAAATTCTGACTATTGTACTCACTTTTGTTCTTTGGTGCAGGTGCACTAGCAGATGATGGAGCAGGTCCCTTCTGTTTCTATTGGAAGGATGACCAATTGGCATTACTTTTCTGCTACCCGGACTCATTCCTTGTCTTAGCTCTCTTATTCTTGAACTCCTATCTATCCCTCAGCTTCTCTTCCTCAACTTGCTGCACTTAGACCATCAACCTGGCTATATCCATGTCACCTATAAGCATTGTAGCCTTACTTTCCTTACTCGACAGACGAGACAGCCCAGCAACAAATAAACTCATTCTGCTTCTCATGTCAGCAACCATCTCCAGAGCATACCGAGAAAGTTGTGTGAACCTCAGATTATACTCATGAACGCTAAAAAAATCCTACTTAAGTGTGAGGAACTCTCGTACCTTAGCCTCTTTCAGTTCTCGGGGGAAGAAACTCCCCAAGAAGGCCTCCTCAAAACAAGCCCAACTCGCAGGTGGTGCTTCCTCAACTCGATTCTTCTTCTATTGGTTGAACCATATCCTAGCGACACTCTTCATCTAGTATGCATCTAGTTCCACCCTCTCAGTATCCGTAACATGCATGATTTCAAAAACCTTTTGAAGTTCTTCAGCAAAATTCTCTGGATCCTTAGTAACACTAGAACCTGTGAAACTTAGAGGATTCATCCTTAAGAATTGGCGGATCCTCAAAGTATCAGCCACTTCCTGATGATTCCCTCTCTGTTGTCCAGCTTGATTGGTCACAACCTGGCTCAACATTCGGATAGCCTCACGAAACTCAGCATTGGTGACCTATCCTTCGGGTTGCACTTCTGGTGCATTAGGTATCCCTTGTTCCTGTGGCTCAACATTTCTTCTAGACGGATGACCTCAAACAGTTCTTCGTGGAGGCAATATTAACTGAAGACACGCGCAAGCATGAATTAGAAGGAAACTTTAGAGAGATTAACTCTATTGCACGATATGAGTATGAATGAAGTGAGATAGGTTCCTAAGTGTTGCAACCTCCTAATTATAGATGTCACGCACTTCACACTGATAACTAAGACTCTATAAACATGGCTTCATAGACTCCCTAGGACTCTTGAACTCTAGACTCTGATAACAAGTTTGTCATGCCCCGAGCCTACACCTCGGACGTGGCTGGCACTCGAGAACCATTGCTGGCCCCAAGCGAACCCTTGGCCTGGCTTACTTACTCAACGGAAGTCTTAAACACAAGAAATAGTCTCAAAGGATAACTCATGCAAATGTCTTTAAGAAATATTAAACTTAGCCAAAATAGCAACTCAAGTCTCGACCATTAAAACACGAAATAGAAAACTCAAAAACTAACATCTGACTGTCTATGACGCCTCTAAACAACTGATATGGATGTCGGGACAAGACCCATGACATCCTAATGAAACTAAAACTACTAAAAGCAATAAAAGGGGTCCTTCGGAAGCAAGTAGGCTCACCAACAAACTCTGGAGCTCTACTAGAATCAACGATGCGCTGGATGCTGATCCTGTTTACCTGTGTCTGCATTATTAAAAGATGTAGCCCAAATCGAATCAGTACATTGAATGCACGAGTTTGCGAGGGGAATTCTAAAACAAGACATAAGCTTGAAAGGAACTGAAGAACTTACTTAGCTCAACTTAACTCAAATGAACTCATTTCAATATAAAGCAATAAAGTAAATGCAGTATAAAAAAAAGCTTTTAAAACATGGATGTCAACTCTGTGTATTTAAAAATACAATATTTCTATGTGTGTATGCAAAGATACGATATAAACTCTGAATTGTATATAAGAATAAAAATAAACTATGTATGTAAGAATGCAAATACTTCTATGGGAGTTTCTCTAATCGACAACCATCACGTAAGAGCTATTGTGATGATACAACGTTTTGCCTCACGCTGCCAGGGCCGTCATATACCTTGACGAGGCTATAGAACCTAACTACTAAGTGGATCCACTAGTCTATACCAAAAAGCACTAAGGAATCATCTAAAAAGTATGACCCTTTTCTACCCATGATGGCTACATGGTTTATGGGGGCTGTGAGTTGTCTAAACTCTCCCCCATATCGGTGCTCAATACTACTCCCAAAATATGATACTAGCTCTTATGTTTAAAAAAATACTTGTTTCTGTGATTTGAGATAATTGCTCAAAAACTTAGCTCAAAGGGTATCTTGGAAATCAAAGTTCCCCATCTTGCTTAATTGTGAAAGCGTTTATTCTTTTCTGAAAACTACTAGCTCAAAGGCTCTTTGGAAATGTAATGCCCCGGAAACTAGCAAGTTGAACTAGAGAGTTCTAGAGCCTTGTATGGGAGTTTTAGAGTTTGGTATGAGGGTTAAGCTCGTAAAAATGACTCTCGTACTTAGAATAGGGGTTTAAGGGCTAGGGAATTAAGGTATGACCCCCCCAAGGACCACCCTAGGGGTCCTTTAGGAGGACCTCAAAACAGCCCTAAGATATATCAAAAAACAACAACCTACGCTTGGCCACCTACTGGCCGTAGGTGGACCCACGCCCCGTAGGTTGGGGTCGTGGGTCAAGGCCTGCTCTTGCCCTGCAGTTTTGAGCCCCTGACATCACCTACGGAGGTTCAGTACGCTCTGTGACTCCACCCACAATCCGTAGGTGGTGGAGTCGTAGGTGGGGCAGATTTATTAAGTTTTAGTTTTAGTTAGGGGACTTAGGGGTTAATTAGTAATTAAGTAGGGGTTAAGGGAGGTCGGTTAGTTAGTTAATAAACCTTCTATAAATACCTAATAGACCCTTAATTAGATCATTAACTCACTCATCTAAAGACCCCAACTCCCTCTCAAATAATTCTCTCTCTAGGACTCCATTGAAGAAGAAGGAGGAGGTCAATCTAGGGTTCAAGGAGCTGACTTTTCACTTCAAATTCATGGTGAATCTTCCTAAGGTATGTTTAGCTTATTCATCTATGGGTACTTCCACCCATAGAGTTCCCTAGGTTCCCCTTAATTTGTGAAGAAGAACCTCAATCTAAGCTAGGATTTCTTCCAATGTGTGGGTTTTAGATGGGTATGACTCTAATTGGTTGGGTAATACTTATATATGATTAATTTAGTGTTTATTCATGATATTATGAAGAATTTATATGAATTCCATGGTTAACCCTAGAAATCAAAGTATGTGGGTTTATGCCTTGTGAATAGAAATTGATGATTCTTGATAGATTCTCTAGAATTGTTATCATGTGTAGAACTTGTTTAAGAATAGGAATATGAAATCATGAATTGAACTATATTTATGAATGTATGCTAGATCATGAATTGTAATGATTGAATTTGGGATTTTATGATGAATTATGTTAGAATTGCCTATGACTAAGGCTTGTGACTAATATGTCTTGTGATCTAGTCTAGTATGATGATTGTGGAGTAAAGCTTGATAGTAGGGCTTGAAGTCATAATGATTATCACTAGGGCTTATAGAGTAATTCTAATATGATGAGATAGCTTGCATGAAATTGGTATACAAAATAGATAGTGTTGTGGTGGAAGGCTTTTACCCACATGAACTACCTAGAACTATATGAATGCATGTATGTAGAATGTGAAAGGTCTTCTCACATAGAATGGTTCTATATTGAAAGGTTAATCACCTAAAATGAATCAAAGCATGTTAGAATAGAATAACTTGAAGTTGTGGCATATGATCCCTTCATGTATAGCTTGTGTAGGTAGCATGAGTTAGAAGTTCTCATGGTAGCTTGGGATTGAGGAACCATACTCTCCTAAGGTTAGCTTGAATTAGCATTTGTGGGATGCTTTTCATGGTAGCTTGAATTAGCATTTATGGAATGCTCTTCATGGTAGCTTGCATTAGTGTAGGCATGGTAGCTTAGGATTGAGGATCTATACTCTCATAAGGGTAGCTTGAACTAGCATTGTTAGAATGTCTTCATGGTAGAATGACTTGGTTAGGCCAACACCATTTAATGGTAGCTTAGGATTGATGATTCATACTCTCCTAAGGATAGCTTAGGATTGAGGGCTTATACTCTCCTAAGGGTAGCTTAGGGTTGATAATTCATACTCTCCTAAGGGTAGCTTAGGGTTGATAATTCATACTCCCCTAAGGGTAGCATGCATTATATTGAATATTTGCATGGAGCTAGGTTATGATACTTGTACTCTTCCTTGTATAGCTTGGCTTACATGTTAGTGTGTTTTCCATGGTAGTTAGGGTGATATTCTTTGTTAGTCTAGAATGATAAATAGTAAGCATTGAGTAAGATAGCCTAAATAAGTACTTAGTGTGAATGGTAGTATGGGATGCCATTCATACATGGCACAAGTATGACTTGAAGCTACTTATGAAGTGTCCTCTTATGTGATGTATGCTTAGCTTGGATTGTTACTATAGTTTCCCTCCATTATATGATTGACTTAAGATGGTAGTTCCTTGTCTATATGAATTAGGTCAAGAATGACACCTATGATTACTAAGCATGAATAAAGTGACTTCAAAGATATGCTTAGTGTGGATGGTATTATGGGATGCCATTCATGCATTGCACAAGTGTGGCTTGAGGTCTCTTAGGCGTGTAGTGCTCTTAGGACATGAAAACCTAAGTCTTGACTATGAATGTGGACTATGCCCAAGAATGACCAAAAAGAGGTACTTAGCTTGGATGGTATTATGGGATGCTATACTTGCCTTGCACAAGTATGCTTTGAGGTTGCTTGTGAAGTAGTTCTCTTGTAATATGAAAGACTAAAGGTTGAAGTATGTAAATATGAAAGTTTAAGTAAAAATTGTGCCATGAATATGATTTATCTCCTATGCTCATTAACTATGTCTTGTGTTGACTTGTGATGATATGATGTTTATGTTGGAGATTATGCTATGACTATGTTATTATCTCTTATGCTTATGTCTTATGTTGACTAACCATTTTTAGATGCTCTTATGTTGTTGTGCTAGCTTTCATACTTGGTACATTTTGTACTAACGCATACTTTGCCTACATTCTAATCAAATGTAGGGTTTTGGAGATTGATTTCCTTTGAAGGCTAGGTTTCTAAGGAGCAAGAAGAAGTTGAAGATTTGGTGAGTCCTAATAGCTTCAAGGACAAACCCATTATTCATTATGTCACTTCTATATGTTTTAGACATTTGTATGGGCTGCGTCCCAAGTCTTTCATTCAACAGTTTTAATAGATGGTTTGAGACAAAGATATAGTAAAGACTTCCGCTCGCTTTATGAAAATGTTTTCAATTGTATGGTTTTAAAGAAGTTTAAAATTTTCCAAACTTTTCTATTATCTTATGTTATGAATATGCTAAGAGCTTGTATGACACCCCTTCGGGGTCAAGTACGCCATGTTACACCTAGGGTATACCCTTGGGTCGTGATGGGAAATCAAGGTTTCCTTACTTGTTTAAATGTGAAAACATTTTAAACTCTTTGGGAATACATAGTCCCCATATAATTTTGAAGAAATGAACTTCAATCTTTACTCTTTACTCAACTTGAACTTTAAGTTTTAAAACAAAGTTCAAACATTTGGAAAAGACTTTGGAAAACTCTAAGAACTTTTCTTGACTTGATTCTTACTTCTCTTGACTTTGATCTTAACTTTCCTTGAATTGGATTATGGATTCAAGGTTCATGATCTCATGTTATGGATGATTTCATGATGTTTATATGTACCTTAGAGTATAGAAATCAACTAGAAAACATAGATACGTTGCTAAGGAACTAGTACAGAAAGAAGGGGGAAAGGGTGGGAAACCTGGCGTCCCTGGCGCTCTGAGCGACGTAGGCAAAACTTCAGGGGATGGGTTGGAGTGCTCTGACTGGCGCAGCGCCCCAGAGCCCAAACTTCAGAGCCCCTCAAAGGGGCTCTGGCTGGGGCGGCGCCCTAGGCCCCTGCCCAGGTGGGTTCCGACTTTTCTTCTTCGTTTTTCATGTCTAAACCTCCTATTTTGACTTGGTTCTTTCCCCAAACACTTAGAATCAACTATACCATCAAAATACATTAGATTCTACTCGAAATCACACCTAAAATCATGAATCAAACTTAAGGAACTTCAACGACAAGAACCCACAAGATTTCAAACGAATTTCATCAAGAACTCATAAGATTTTCTTTCAAATCAATATACTTCGCTGAATTGAATCATGATTGGCGCATGGATGAACTAACCCAACACTATGTGATCTCACATACCTCGTAGGGATCACCCCTTGACGAAATCCATGATCTTAGCTTCAAGAATTTGACGATTCTTGCTTTTTCTCCTCTCTTCTCTTCTTCTTTTCTCTTCTCTAAAACCCTAACTCAATATTGTAAAAGCGTAAACTGAATCCTATCAATTTAGACCCCAATTAATTATCCAAAAACGAAATTAAGTCATGGGGTATGTAAAATACCATAATGCCCATCTAAAATCCGGATTACTTACCGTATTTGAACAACCCAACTTCAAATGGGCATATCTCACTCACACGAACTCGGAATTGAGTAAACTCGGCGGCGTTGGAAAGATTATTCCAAGATATTTCCTATGATATCTGGAAGCACACCTAACTCATCCTGAGATAGGAGTTATTGTCCTTTAAAGTATACCAAAACTCAAACTTAACATAACTTAACAAATTTTCCAAATTTTCATTCCTTCCAAAAACAACACTTTCTAATTCTAGATCTTTCTAGTTCTTTCAAATAGTGAGGTGTTACATAGAGGTTGTGTCAAATAGAAGATTTGATTTGCATATCATACAGGGAACTTAGACGGAACACTTTGTAATACCTCAAGTTCTCAACTACTCTTAAGGAAACCCTTGAAAACCAAGGGGACTGGACGTAGGCACCACACCGGTGTTCCGAACCAGTATAAAATATCTTTTGTTGATTTATTTCCTGTCATTACTTTTATTTTATACTATGATACTAGCCTGCAGGTAAGTCGTCTGCTCCATCTAGTAAGTCGACTAAAGGAATTTTAATTCACCCCCTCTTAACTTTCTATTTGTAGTAGAGCAGGTCTCACAGATAAAAAATGTTGAACCAGACGTGAGGATAGATCCATGGCAAACTATGAGATTATCGGCGCTCTACTTTAAGACAGACATTCCTCAAACCGCCCACCCTACTTCAACAATCAGCATTACTCTCACTGGAAAGACATGTTCAAAATCTACATGACTTTAAACGATCTATAAGCATGGATTGTAATAAAGAAAGGACCAAAGCCTATTTCTGGACTTACTGGAAAAGACGCTACTGATAAACCCTTCGATCTAGAATCTTTCGATGTCACAAAGGAACAACAAGAGGTAATTTAAACTAACGGTAGAGATATACGTTTATTGTATTGTGCAGTCAACGAAGCAGAATATGACAAAATCTCAACATGTGAAGCTGCAAAAGAAATGTAGGATAAACTTGAAGTAACGTATGAAGGAACCAACAAAGTTAAAGAAGCTCGGATCAGTTAACTGGTCAACGAATATGAGTTATTCAAAATGGATGTAAATGAGAATGTGGAAGACATGTTCTCAAGGTTCAACAAGATTATTTGCGAACTCAAATCTCTCGGAATGGTATACTCTAACAGATTACAAGTCAGGAAACTTATCAGAAGTTTTCCCAAGGCTTGGGAAACTAAAGTTGTTATCCTTGAAGATGGAGATTTGCAAAAAATGACCTATGATGAACTTCGTGGAAACCTGATGGCATACGAGCCGAAACATATTAACAGATACAACAAAGATGACAAAAAGAAAATTGTCGCTTTTACTGCTGGAATAACTGAAGTCGAGGAAGAAGCCGATGAATATCAAAATGAAGGAATAACTCTCATAAACAGAAGAGTTAGACAAATGCTCAGAAAAAGAAGGCAGAAGCCTATATCAGAATATAAGAGCAATGAATATCAAAAAAATGATGATAAATGCTACTATTGTGGAAAATCAGGACACATCAAACAGAACTGTCTAGAATAAAAAAGGAGAAGAAGTTAGAGAAATGAATATCCAAAGAGTCTTGGAGCTTGGAGAAACATCTGAAGATGATAATGATGAAACTGCCAACATGTGTTTCATGGCACTAGGTGAAACAAGTGAGGAGCAGACCAAAAGAACCTACAAAAAGGGGATGTGGGTAATAGACAGTGGATGTTTCAAATAGATGTGCAGAAAGTAATAAAATCTCAAAACCCTCAACAAAATTGATGGAGGATATGTATGATTTAGTGACAATGCAAAAGGAGAAGTAGTAGGATTTGGATCAATCACTCTTAGCTCATCATGTGATCTATCAGAAGTATATCAAGTGGAAGGACTTAAACATAATCTACTCAGCATCAATCAACTATGTGATGTTGGATTCAAAGTCACATTCAATGCTACAACTTGCACCATCAGACATGCGACTAAGGACATCACAATTATTAGAAATTGTGTTGATAACATCTATGTTCAAAACAACGTGGACATACTAACACTTACATGTCTAACTGTAGTATCAAATGATTCTTGGCTATGGCACAGAAAACTTGGTCACGCAAGCATGCATGCCTTAGAAAAGTTGTCCAGACTTGATCTAGTCATTGGACTTCCAAAGTTAAAATTCAAAAATGACCATATTTGTGACACTTGTCAACTTGGTAAACAAACTCGCTCTTCATTCAAGATCAAGGATATTGTAAATACCTCTAAATCTTTGCAACTTATTCACATGGATCTTTTTGGTCTCACTTGAACTGCTAGCATTGGTGGTAAGAAATATGATTTCGTCATCATTGACGACTTTTCAAGATTCACTTGGGTAATATTCTTATCTCATAAAAATGAAGCTTTCTCTAACTTTGAAGTATTTTGTAGAACAGTACAAAGAGAAGCAGGGTATTTCATATCCATAATTCATAGCGATCATGGTGCAGAATTCAAAAATCAAGAATTTGAGGAATTCTGTGATAAAAATGGTTTCACTCAAAAAAATTCATCTCCTAGATCACCTCAGCAAAATGGCATGATAAAAAGGAAAAATCATTCATAACAAGACACCGCCAGAACTATGCTTCTTGATCAAAATATTCCTGATCACTTATGGGCACAAGCAGTATGCATTGCATGTCATATCTTGAACAGACGCCTTATCAGACCAATTTTAAAGAAAACACCATATGAGATATGGAGAGGTAAGAAGCCAAACATTAGCTATTTTCATCCTTTCAAATGCAAATGCTTCATTCACAACAATGGTAAGAAAAATATGGGTAAGTTTGATCCAAGAAGTGATGAATGTATATTCTTGGGTTATGCACCAGTTAGTCGTGCATTTCGAGTTTTTAATTAACGAACCTTAACTTTTAAAGATTATGTTCATGTCGTTTTTGATGATACTAACCCAAGGATGCATGAAATAGAATCCACAGATGATGAAATTATTCCTATATTGAGCACTGAGAATCTCTCAAACACTTCTGAGAAAATTACAATAGAGGAGTCAATTACTCCAGAGCCAAAGTCAACTAGTCCAGAACCGAAGTCAACTAGTCCAACCGAAAAGACAGGCATTCCCAGAGAATGGAGACACAACGCCAGCTATCCAAATGATTTCATTATGGGTAAACCAACCTACTCAATACAAACCAAAGCTTCATTGAGAAAACTAACATTTGTAGCACTCGTATCTCAACTTGAACCAAAACGTATAAATGAGGCGATGGAAGATGAATCCTGGAGACAAGCAATGCAAGAAAAACTTGACCAGTTTGAAAGAAACCATGTATGGACTCTCACTGAACGGCCAAAAAATTGTTCCATAATTAGAACCAAGTGGGTTTTTCGTAATAAGCTAAATGAAGATGGAAAAGTCATTCACAACAAAGCAATACTGGTTGCTCAAGGATATTCCCAACATGAAGGTATTGATTACGATGAAACTTTTGCTCCAGTAGCAAGGTTAGAATCTATTCGAATCTTACTTGCATATGCATCTTTCAAGCAGTTTAAATTTTTTCAAATGGATGTAAAAAGTGTCTTTTTAAATGGTTACATAAAAGAAGAAGTTTTTATCAAACAACCCCCGGGTTTGAAAATCCCTATTTTCCTAATTTTGTTTACAAACTCTCCAAAGCTCCTTATGGTCTCAGACAGGCTCCCAAGGCCTGGTATGAGAGACTAAGTATCTTTTTACTTCAAAATATTTTTCAAAGGGGGAAAATTGACACAACTCTTTTCATTCAAAGATCTGGTATATATATTCTCATAGTTCAAATTTATGTTGATGATATTATCTTTGGAAGTTCTAACCCTTTGTTATGTGAGAATTTTGCAAACCTTATGAAATGAGAATTTGAAATGAGCCTAATGGGAGAACTCATCTTCTTCCTCGGACTACAAATCAAGAAGTCAACTAATGGAACTTTCATCATCTAAACAAAGTATACCAAGGAACTAATCAAGAAGTTTGGCCTCGAAAAAGGAAAAGCTTTTGGGACTCCAATGAGCCCCTCCATGTGCCTTGAAACAGATGCACCAGGGAAAGATGTGGATGAAAAAATGTATTGAGCAATAGTTGTTTCACTACTCTAACTCACCTCTAGTCGACCAGACATCATGTGCAGTGTATGTAAGTGTTCAAGATTTCAATCTGCTCCGAAGGAATCACATCTCACTGCAGTAAAGCGGATCATTCGCTACTTGATTGGCACCACCGAATTAGGACTATGGTACCCTCACTCATATCATTTTGATTTAATTGGTTACTCAGATGCTGACTTTGCAGGTGATAAAAATTATCGAAAAAGTACCGGTGGAACATGCTAAATTTTAGGTCAATCATTGATCTCCTGGCACAGCAAAAAACAAACTTCCGTCACACAATCTACTACGAAATCTGAATATCTAGATGTGGGAAGTTGTAGTACTCAATTATTATGGATGATGCATTAATTACTTGATTATGATTTGTCATATGATTTTGTGCCCATTTTTTGTGATAGAACTAGTGCCATTAGCTTGTCTAAATATATTGTACATCATTCTAGGTCCAAGCATATAGATATCAAACATCATTTTATTCGTGATCATGTTGAAAATGGGGATTTTGTGTTAGAATTTGTTGATTCCAAAAATCAATTAGCCGATATATTTACAAAGCCTCTCATTGAGGAAAGATTTTGTTTCCTTCGCGATTTTCTCGGTATTACGAGTTATAAAAGTTAGTATTATTTTATTTACTTGTCTTAATTACTAACTTTTTGTGATTTTTAATGCTCAGCTTTGTCGCTTACCTTCTTCCGTAAAACTTTCCATCTTCAGTCCTTTCAAGTCACCTAAAAAACCTTTCATCTTCTAGCTTCTCTCTCCTATTTAACAAACCTTATTTTCTTCTTCTTCTCCTCAATTTTTTTAATCTCTCCTCCATCAATATGACTCGAATAAGATCCATGGCTTCTCTCAACTCTGGCTTTGGAAACTCTTCTGATATCTTTGGTGTCACGCCCCGAGCCTACACCCTGGACGTGGCCGATACTCGAGAACTATTATTGGCCCCAAGCGAACCCTTGGCCTGGCTTAAATACTAGAGGAAGACTTACTCAACATAAAGTAACTTTAAAAGTAAAGCTTTAACTCAAATAACTAACTTAGAATATATAAAGAAACATTCACTAGCCAAACGACAACTCAAGTCTCAACATAACCGAATGAAACTGAAGGACTCGTGAACTTACAATATCTAACTATCTATGAAGCCTCTAATACTATGAGGGATGTCAGGAAAAGGCCCCCGATCATCCTAACAACTGAAATGACAAAAATAATGATAAAAGGGTCCTTCGAAAGCAAGGAGGCTCACCAACACTTTGAAGCTCAACTGGATCAACGAAGCGCTGGATACTGATCCTGGTTGACTGTATCTGCATCATAAAAGATGCAGGCCAACATGCGTCAGTACATGGAATGTACGAGCATGTGAGGGGAATTCTAAAACAAACATAAGCTTGAAATGGAACTGAAGAAAACTTACCTTGTCTCAACTCATTTGAATTTAAGGCAGTGATAGAAATGCAATATAAAGAAAGCTTTAAAACATGTAGATAACAACTCAGTGTATTGAAAAAAACACAACAATAACTTCGTTTTGTATATGAAAATACAAGTAACTCTGTGGGAGATTCTCTAACCGACAACCATCACTATGAGCTATGTGATGATACATCGTCTTGCTCATGTTGCCAGAGTTGTCCTATACTTTGTCAGGGTATAGAACCTACTACTAAGTGGATCCACTAGTCTATGCTAAAAAATCAATAAGGAATCATCTAAAAAGTATGACCCTTTCTACCCACATTGGCTACATGGTTTATGGAGACTTTGAGTTATCTGAAATCGTCCCCATATCGGTGCTCAATACTACTCCCAAAATGTAATTAGCTCATATGTTGAAAACATAACTCTTTCTGTGGTTTGAGATTATTACTCAAAAATCTTTCTCTTAAAAGAGATGGTACTAAAACTACTCATGAAAACTCTTTTGGACATCGGTGTTTCCTCTCATATTAAATGTGAAAACATTTACTCTTGGGAATACTTAGTTCCCATATATCATTTTAAAGAAAATGAACTCAACTCTACTCTTTGTCAAACTCAATCCTTAAGTCTTAAAACAAGTTTAAAACAATTGTAAAAGACAATTTGAAAGGACTCAAAGAACTCTCTAGCCTTGTCTCTTAGCTCTACCTTGAGTTTGAATTATGGATTCAAGAGTTATGATATCATGTCATGGATGATATCATGATTTTTAGACGTACCTTAGAGTGTAGACATCAACTGGAAAACATAGGTACGGTTCAAGGGAACTCAAACGAAAAGAAGTGGGAAATGGTAGAGGATATGACGACCCTGGCGTACTGAGTGACGCAGGGGGCCAGACCCTGAACTACAACACCTGGGTTGGGGAGCACTAAGTGGCATGGCTCCATAGAGCCCAAACTAGAGACCCTGATGTGGGGCGCACTGAGTGGCGCGACTCCCACCTCTTTTCCCAGAAAACTTGATGAATTTCCTTACTCGTTTTCTAACCCCAATTCACCTAGAATCAAATGGTTTCATCCCCAATCGCTTATATTCGAATACCCATCATTAGTGTACAAGAATCTACTAAAATAAACCTTAAAACTCATACGATTAACTCAAGAACTCATCAAAACCCCAACAATCAAGATTTATGAAGGAAACTTCAACAAGGCTCATCAAGAATTCAAACCTTTTACTTTTTAGAATGAAATTACGTTGAATTAATCATGATTGGTGCGTGGATGAACGAACCCAATGCTATGTGAACTCATATTCCTCTTAGGGATCAACTCTTGGTGAAATCCGCAACAGAAGCCTCAAGAACTTGACGAACGCTTGACTTTTTATCCTCTTCTTGAACTTCTCTCAAAACCCTGGCGTAAATTTGGATTTATAAAACTTAACCAAATCAGTTTAGACCCCTAAGTATTACCAAATTTCGCCTAAATCTGATTGGGTAAGGAAAAGATCCAAATACCCCTCTTAAATCCGGGTAACTTTCCTAAACCGACAAACATATTTTCAAATGATCATATCTCCCTCATACGAGCTTGAAATTTAGCAAACTTGGTGGAGTTGGAAAGATAATTCAAAGACCTTCATTTGATATCTTATGGGCCACCTAATTAATACTGTACTGAAAGTTATCGCCATTTGAAGTTGACCCAAAACTCACATCTTAAGCTCAACTTGCAAAATTTCAGATTTTGCTATTTCCAATTTAGTTTCTCTCAAATTCTAGTTTTTTCTAAGGCGGGATGTTACATTTGGAAGCGACACCATCTCTCTCTCCTCAGATTCTTCTGAGGATGCTACTAATTCGTCTTGTCTTATTTCTAAGAAAAGACCTTCTTCCTCCAAAAAGAAGGATACCAAGAAATCTCGCTCGTCAACTTATGGATCTCTTTCTTATGAGGACATGCAAAACTTCTGGGGAGTAGAACAAAAGAACAAATTTGAAGCTTTCCATAATAGACCCATTGTTCCGGGATGAGTCATCAATCTCACTCAGCTGAAAGACTCTCACTGTGCAGTAGGTACTTTTCTCAAAGCTCAGACATTATCTTTGTTTTTTAGTCTATGTGGAAATGAATTATATCAGGGTGTTGTTCGTCTGTTCTATGCAAACTTTTGTGTATCTAACGATAGCGGAGAACTTGAAACCCTTGTGATGGGAAGTCGAATAATTGTGAATGATCGATTGTTGGAAGATGTTTTTTGGCACTAAGTTCTCTGGGGATATTCCCTACATGAATGACACTTGGACATATGACTTTTAAGTACCTATGGAAGGTGCTAAGATAGTCGTAGCTGATACCGGCTCTGACATTACTGATTTTGGACCAATGTCTCTGTGTTTTAAAAATCACATTCTTGCTCACATTGTGGCCATCACTCTCATTCCCAAAAAAGGATCTCTTCGAAATATCACTACCCGGTATGTGTTTGTTCTCTACTGTTTTCTGAAAAAGTATAAGATCAACTAGGATGCATGGTTCAAAGAGTACATGCTTGAAAGTGCAGAGGACCCAAATGGAACTGCAAGTATGCCTTATGGACTTCTTATTTCTCACATTTTGATAGATCGACTTGTCGATCTTTCATCTTTCAAGACGCTTGAAATATTTACTAGTTATGACACCCACACTTTCTCGAGTATGGGTTATGTACTTGTTGGCACCACTTGGCTTAAGAAGGAATCTGTGAAGACCAGGATGGAGTCTCTCAAACCCACAAGGATCTCTGCTGATTCTGTTGCTATCCTGATGAAGGACTCTGATGAGATTAAGGCACGATTAACAGCTTTGGAGGAAGGACTGGAAAACCTCCTGACCACCACTGATAAGCTCATTCGTCTCAATAGAGAAACCAGTACAGATGTTGGAAAATTGCACCTGGCTATGACTAATATGAAGCAAGACGATATCTCTACTGTGCATAAATTGATCAAGCAGGTCGACTCTCTCAAATCTGGAGTCAGCTCTTCCAATACCGACATTATCGCGGCTATTCATACCTCGTACTTATCCTTTTCTGAGAATGTTGAGCGCTCTTATAACACTTTCTGCAGGAATGTGCTCAACACTCTGAAGTACTTTCTTGGTGATCGCTGAATTTGATGCTTTTACTTTTCTTTTAAGACTATGTTCCAATAGGGGTGTGTCCCTAAAACTTTCTGTTTTTGTACCTTAAGAGGTGGACCTTGCACCTCCCTAACTGTTGTTTTGGTTTGTTATGTATATCATTTCCCCTTTTATCTGTGATTTTTTTTATTATGTCAAAGGGGGAGAAAAAGGTCTTCCCACAAAAATAACAGGTACAGGTGACAGGTGACATCGAGACAGGGGAAGCAGTCTCAGAAAAGTCTCAGGCAGGGAGTCTCAGGCAGGGAGAGCCTCAAAGAAGTCCCACTACACTCATTTTAAATAACACTACATAATTTTTGTGCAACTTATTCTCATTATCGAAAAAAAGGAGATTGTTAGCACCATAGATTTTGATCAATAACAATAAGCTTCCTTTCAATTGCAGAACTAGACAAAATATAATACAGCTACATAATCGAGTCCATCAGGATTCACAGTGAGAAAAAAGAATCACAAAGAAGAATGCTAGCAAAGATACTCCAAGATCTAGATTAATTGACAAATCTCCAGCATTCAAGGACAAAGTCGTATCCTCTGATATCAAGGTCGCATGATTCAAGGAAGAAGCAAAGCAATCAAAGAAGAACGTCTCACCAGAAGAGGAAGAGTATCACTTAATCAAGGAAGATGCCTCACCAGAGAAGCAATGACATCATGAACATATCTGATATGGACATGATCACATTATCTCCCAAATATGCCTCAATCAAGGAATCCCTAACAAATCCTTGATTGATTGAAATTCCCTTGGGGTTTCCTTAAAGAAGAGCAAAGGAACCTCACATATTTAAGCGATCCTTAGTGTCATGGAAGATCACACACTTCACCTGAACTTGTACGATTGTCTTCTGTTATCTTTCATAAAAGCATTGTATTCTCAAGAGTATACAACTGAAAAGGAAAAGAAAAAGAAAGATTTGAGTGTAGGTTATACAGGTAGAGATTGTGTCAAATAGAAGATTTGATTTGCATATCAGACAGGGAACTTAGTCGGAACACTTTGTAATACCTCAAGTTCTCAACTGCTCTTAAGAAAACCCTTGAAACCCATGGGTACTGGACATAGGCACCACATCGGTGTTCTGAACCAGTATAAAATATCTTGTGTCGATTTATTTCCTATCATTACTTTTATTTTATACTGTGATTACTAACTTGCAAGTAAGTCAACTGCTCGATCCAGGAAGTCGACTAAATAAATTTTAATTCACCCCCCCCCCCTTTTTAACTTTCAGTATCAAGGACCTAGAAGATGTAGGTGATTGAATATAACAATAAGAACATTTATCAAACACAATTTAAATTGAGAAGTCGTAACACCAACAAATATGACTACCGCAATTTTCTATATTTTGCAATGATTTCTTCACATGTCTTAGGGGTGGTAATTTCAACCTATATAAGGGAAACAAGTCTATTTAACCCATATATATATTTAAATGGATCATCATATTTTCTAAATGGAGAAATATGAGCTAACTTATTTTAAAAGCTCATACATATATAAACAAAATATGACTAACAACATAGACCCATATATCACTCCCATGTAACAAAAATAATTAATTGAACTAAAAACATATATTATTTTTTTTAAAAAAAAAATCGGGGGTCGGAGTGGAGGTGAGGGTCGGGGGGAGAGAGAAAGTAAAACTATTTTGAATTTTTTTTTAAAAATTTGGGGGGTGGGATGAGGGTAGGGGGTTAGGGGGTGGGGGAAGGTGAAAAAATATTAACTTTTTTTTAAAATTTCTTGATTTTTTTTCAAAATATAAAATTGTGGGTGGGGTGCGGGTAGGGTGGAGGAGTTGGTGGGGAGGCATTTTTTAAAAAAACTTCCTTTTTTTCTAAAATTTTATTTAAAAAATACAAAACAAATTGGGAGGAGGTGGGGGAAGGGGGTCTGGGGGTTGAAAAATTTATTCGTTTCTTAAAATAATTATTTTAGGTGTCTAAAAAAAGTTGGTCGTGGGGTGGGGGTAGGGGGACAGATGAAGGGTAGGGTGGACAATTTTTTTTGATATCTTTTTATAAAAGAATTGGGAACGAAGTTTTTTTAAAAACTTCCTTTTTCTAAAATTTTATTTAAAAAATACAAAAAAAATTGGGAGTAGGTGAGGGTAGGGGGTTGAAAAAATTATTAGTTTTTTGAGAAAAAATATTTTAAGTGTCTAAAAAAAGTTGGTCGTGGGGTGGGGCTAGGGGGGAAGATTAAGGGTAGGGTGGGTGAATATTTTTATGCATCGTCCACAAGATTAATAAATATAGGTGTGCTCGAGAGCATATTGTAAACGTGATAGAGGTAGATCATATTTCTTATACTTGTTTGAAGTTTGTAGAATTAGATAGTTTAATTTTCTGATCAATTTCACCTTAATTAGATGATTTTAAAAAAAATATATAAATATTTAATCATTAACTTTAAATTTATTTACAGTTTTCCGACAAACCTTCAAGTGTCAAGGATCACAAAATATTTAAATGAATACTATTAGTTTCGCTTTTACTATTTTTCACTTTTCTGTTAAAGTGTAAGATTTGAAATGAATCTCAACCATAAATTATTTTATGATCTACATGACATTATTCTTATAGGCCATTGAAAGTAACTTGAGAAATAGTACTTGACTGGATCTTTTTCCGTACTCTTGACTCCTGAAAAAGTACTGAAAGTCAATTTTTTGGGTCCAATTCCTACGGATCCACCTACGGATTGTAGAAACTTCTATGGGTCGCAATTTGGGTCCGTAGAATGAACTTTTTACCCTTAAAACTTTAATATGAATTCCATTGATTGAATCTAAGGTCCGTAGATCAAACCACGAACTGTAGATGGCCCAATGGAAGGTTTCAATAACTTTTGAAGTGGGGTTTCTTTTGTCTTTTCCCACTTTTCCTATGCCCAAGCCATGACGATTTAACTTTGATTAGGGGAATATATTCCACCAAGTACTCAATTTTCTTTTAATTCTTTGCTCTCAACTACTCAACTCAAAAAGAAAATCTCAAGGAAGACAAAAGCTAGGGTTTCAAGGCTTCCAATCAAGTTCTTCTTCAAGTTTCTTCGAGAACTTTCTCTCCAGGTATGTAAGGCTTCAATGAGAGTATTCCTTTTGCTTTCATGCCTAAACTACTTTGATTAGATGATGAAGTATGTTTAAATCTAGGGTTTTCCCTAATCATCTTCAAGCTATGATTTTTATGCAAAAGTTAGAATTTTTATGAAAGATTTCTCATGCATATTAATGAACAACTATGAAAAACATGTTTTATTATATGATTATGATTCTCCAAGCATGTGTCAAGATTATTTGTGAAGTTATGAAAGTTACTTTTGAGTATTTTCAGCTTATGCATGATTTCAAGTAAGTTGTCTTATGTTTAAAGTTATATGCATAGAAGTAAAGATATGTTATGAAAGATATATTTGAGCACTGCCTCACAACACTACGATTCATGATTAATATGACACTAAGGTATGCCATTAATGTTTACGCAGTATGTCATCTAGATATGCCATCAATATTTATGCAGTATGACTTCCCGAGTCATCAATGATAAGATCATAATATGATTTCAGATATAGTTTTCATGATTACAACCTAAATATATGTTATTTCAAGAGTTTTAAGGTAACTTTAATGGTCCTAAATATATTATTTTACATTGAGAAAGAAAATACTATTTCAAGAAAAACATAAAGAGGTTTCAGACAAATAAAGTAAAGTTCAGTTATCCCTTAAAGAGGGTTTTTTTGAGTAATATCTCAACTCAAATGTGTTATGAGCATATTGATATTGATTATTTTGGGAGTAGTATCGAACATCGAATTGGGTAAGAGTTCATTTTAATATCGAACCCCCATAAACTACGTAGTTAGCGTAGGATAGAATCATATCGACTTTCGGGGGATTCCTCACTACCTCAAGAAGACTTATTGGATGGATACATAGTTATAGTTAGCATCCTATACCGCGACAAAGTGTAGGATGGCCCTGACAACATGGGTGGAACATTGTATCATCGCTAAACTCATAGTGATGGTTGTCGGTTAGAAAAACTCCCTAACAGAGTAAAGTTTATTATTTTCATATTGCTCTTAACGCATATTTTAATGTAAATTACAAATGGTTTTCACTACTTGTTCATATCTTATTTCACTTGAGTTATGTTCAGTCATAAGTTCAACTATTGTTTTATTCGGCCATATTACATACTTGGACATTCAATGTACTGATGTTATTCGACCTACATCATTTCATGATGTAGATGCAAGTACTTATGATCATTAACATGTGTTTTGTTGAGATCACATCATCTACTCGTAAGCTTATGTCTGGACCTCCTTGCTTTCTAAGGACTCCATTTTTATTGTTATATAGTAGTAGGATTTTGAGGTGTCGTGGGTCTTGTCCCGACACCAATCTTTAGATACTAAAGGCTTTATGGACAGACAGAGTTAGACGATCTCCAATATTTTTCTCAGATATTTTATTAAACACTTACTATTTATAATAAGTATTTTTAGATGTTGTTTTAGAAGTTCTTTGAATGTTATAAATGCTCATCTATTAAAGCTTCCACGTATCGTATTGAGTCATATGTACCATAGTTAACTAGGCCATTGGTTCGCTTGGGACCAGCACTGGTTTTGAGTGCCAGTCATGTCCAAGGTGTAGGCTCCGGGCGTGACATCAGTGATACAAGTATCACATTCATAAATCATAAGTTCCAAAACAGGCACTCACAAGTTCACAAATGACAATGATGTGTAATGCAATGAAATGTCAAGTAAAGTGATGCATGTCTGTCCTATGATATACATTCGCTGAGAATCAGGATGGAACCCAGGAGGATGCACAAGGTCCATTTATCCGCATAAACTATTTTCCATCTATATAATCATTATTCGTCGGAACCATTATTCATTATCATCATCACAATTGATCTTATCACAGTATTTCAAAACCAATGCAAATAGACATGTTCATATAATAATGAGGAGATGACATTTTCCATATCAGTACACAATCCACAACAATACAATTGTGATACATCATCAATAATAAGTCAATATAACCTTTCAAATTATTCCCAACACATCTCATACCAACATATCATCTAGTTGCCTTTTATTACCCCCTTTTCATCATATGGATCATTCAATATGAACAAGTCAAACCCATAACCAAATCTCATTACTCCCAAACACATATAATAAGGAAATATAAGATTCTATATACTTAACAAAAGTCAAGAAATCCACTTGCCTGAATTAATCAAACAATCACTTCGAAACTTGAGCTTTTCATTTCCATTGGATCTCCAAATCAACAAAATCTTATCAAAGAAGTAATCACAATAAGATTTTGAAACTAACACCACCCATATCAAGAATTTTGGAAAACGGGGTCACATTGAACCAAAACCCATTTTAAAAATGAAGGATAAATTTGAAAATTTATATAAAAATGTGTTACCCAAAGATTTGGAAACCAACGGTGAAAACTAAATACGGAGTTGAATTGAAACTTGAATCACCATTTTTCATAAAGGGGTGAGTTCTTGAAAAATCCCCAAATTACCATTCAAAAGCAAGATTTGAAGGTTTATATTCATAAAGAATTATTGGGAAGAGAAGATTTAGTATCAAAAGTAGTTACCCAATTGTTTTATCTTTAAAAACACCTTGAAATCAGCTTAGACCGAGCTTCTAGGGTTCATCAATAAGGAATTCTATAATAACTTGCATTATTTTTAAGATGCTTGCCTTCTGAGCTTGTTCCTTACGAGCTACCGTGTGCGCCTTGATAAAATCAGGACAAAAGATTCAATTGAGTTTTTAGGTATCAAGAAGTACCATGTCAAGGCCCTTTTGGTCAGCGTTTTGCCAAACGTTTTTATTGAAATCAACTAGATTTAATTTGATGTCAAGTTATTTCCCTTAAAAACAACTGTATATGTTGATATGTTCATATTTAGGATATCCAATATATTGAAATTTTCAGGAACCATCATCGGCGCTGCACTTGACTTATATGACTATTGAATATACTTCTAATTAGAATCTGATCTCTTGAGAACGGGAGGTGCAATCAAAATCTAGAATGAATTTCCTTTTTACACTTCAATAATTCAGCCTAAAAGAGTCCTATTGATATATTATTGTTCTTAGTATCGCTTCCAGAAACACCGATTTCCCCATCTTCGTAACGTATATTTGTGTCTGAAGCATTTGGAACAATAAATGAGGTTCCTCGGACAAGGACTTGTTAAGAAACTTTGGTGTGCTCAAATTTGTGTTTTATGTGATTCACATTTAAAATGAGTCATTTTTCGATCTTTCTTGAGAAATTGACTCATTATTTTCCTTATTGCTCCACCAAGATCCTTATTGCTTCCTTCAAACCGCAACTCATATCATCCTCATCATTAGGGATATGACTCCTTGTAGTTTGATTATTCTCTCCGTGAGGAGTTACAGTTCATTTTTCACGAGGGGTTCGAGCCTCAATTGAAAGTTCCTCATTTTAATTGTGTGGAACTTGATCATTGTTCAGATGCCCTATTTATTGTTTCGATTGAAATTGAATTATTCTTCGCCTTCGTTACCATTTATAATTGTAAAATATATATTCTATTGTACAAAAATTAATAAGTGAGCAAGAGAATAAATGTCACAACAACACCATAATTTTCTAATGTCCACGGTGGATGTTAAATTATTTATCCTTAAAATGATGTAGTTGAATTTGTTTACATTGTTAAAGGACATGTAGGTTGAGTTGACCATATACTAAGATTATAACGAAGTTACTTGCCAGAAATAAATAATAAACAAGTAAATAATCAATGAAAATTAAGATAAGAAATGGAATTAACTTGAGCTTCGATGCAATTGTCTGGCAATGCCACCAAAAAAATAATATTGAGCACTTCGCCAATATAAAACTTGGGAATCTAAAGTATACAAAACTTCACAATGAAATCCTTGTGAATCACTAGAATCCAATCTTTTCAACAAAAAAGAAAAGAACTAAGCTACATGGAATAAGATCCGTAAATCAGGCCCTCATAAAACTCATTTATTACACATTATCATAGTCGAGGAACGATTGACGAGACCTCAAGATCTTCCGTAATGGCTATCTCCTCAAATGTAACTAATCACGTCCTTAGAGCCGGACGAGTTCTTGTCAAAATATCGATAATCAATGTCAACACATCGAACCTTTTGAAGTGGTTTCTTATCGACTTTTTTTAATGCAACTATAACTGATTCGCGCCTAATCTGACTCATTTACTATATTTTTACTTTCTGATTCGTTGAACTGTCATATTTGATATTAACCCTATATAATACCGTGAGACTAGGTTGAAATTTTTTGTTGACCAAACGTAACCACATAATTTCACCAACATCAAAACTTGTTAATATAACTAAAAATGCTCATAAAATTAATTAACAAAGATATAATATATCAAAAAAGAATCATGAATATTTTACATTAATGATAAATAGCTAAAAATAATCATTACAAAGAAACTAAATTAACAGGGGGTAAACGTAATATCACAAATCACAAAATATGTTTAGTATTATGAGGTAAACATAATATCATAAATCACAAAAAATATTAGTATTATAAAAATCAAATTTAAATTTTTGACATAACAATAACATTAACGTGTTTAAAACCACAAAAGCAGGAACCGTGTGTGAATAAAATAGTTGTATGCACTCGTTAGGTTTTTTATAAACATAACGTCCACTTTTTCCCTTTCTCTTTTCAATTTATTTATTTCTGTAAGCACATTGTCGCCGTCGAACCGGCCCCTGTTTACACTCCCTTCACTTCATTCACTAGTAAACTATGTATTCTCTTCATTATACCTTAAATTTTCTCTTCTTTCTTGTTACTTTACCTTAGCTTTATATGTTGAACACAAGAATGTTTTTGTTGTTTTTTTTGTTCTTCTTGAATTTGCATTGCTTTTCATGCAAATTAAGATACTGTGTTGTTTTTACTTGAGTTGAGAAATTTTAGTTTTTCACAACTTTAAAGTTATATGGGTAACTTTGAAAAGAAAAGAGTTGATTATAGTTAGATGTTATTGTTCTTTTAATTTGTGTGTTCAAGCTATACTTTGTGTAATTTACTAGATCAAGATTTGTATAATGCAGATATTTGTTGGTGTTTGATATAAGTATTAGAAATGACAGTTTTATATGTTAAGATACAGAATGTTTTGTTAATTTCCAGCTTCCCCTGATTTTTTTCATTTTATTCATGTGACTTAAGAGAGTTTTTATGGTCTTTTTCATGCAAGATCAAAAATTGAAGATTGAAATTATTTATTGGTTTTTTGTAATTGGCAAGTAATACTTAAGAAAAATTGTGATTTTCTTTATGCGATTATTTTGCTGGGATTGGTAAATTCAACGGTTTCTTCCCATATTTTAGCTTTAAATTGATATTCAATTATGAAGGGAAATAATTTAATTGGATTTTGCTTACTTTTATCAAATGTGTTTTGGTTGGCTTTGAATTCATTTTTTTGTGTGTGTGTGTTGTTACAGATTTTGCGAAGATGGTTTAAAAGTTTGGTATATATTAAACCAAGAATGGTATGAAATAGACCTACATGACCAATATTCAGATTTAGAAATAGAAGATTCAGATTAAAATGAACTACGAATATTTACAATATTGGGTAGAAGCTATGAAAGATATAAAACTATTAGAACAATTAATGACGAATAATTTATATGAATATCTAAGAACCCAAGATACGTTATATCTAGAATACATCATAAATAATATTAAAGAGATATCAAGATTGAAACTCTAAGCTAAAGAAAATTACAATAAAATCTTTAGTAATCCAAGATGAAGTCCG
>JAJOOO010014414.1:0-31242 GCA_029582685.1 Solanum piurae | reverse complement strand
AGGTTTAAACTGATTAAAATCTCATGATTTAGGGTCTAAACGACGTATCTTAGGGGTTAAACGAAATAGGAAAAGACCAAAAAACCCCTGAATTAACTGCTGTCGAACCAATCGACGGATTGGACCTACGGTCCGTCGATCAATCAACGGTCCGTCGATTGGGTCCGTAGGTCGGGCATGCTCGGCAGGCCTTCACTAAAACGAGCATAACTTTTTGCTCGGAAGTCGGATTTTAGCAAACTCGGCGGCGTTGGAAAGATAATTCAATTATTTATCATATCATAGTTCATGGGACACAATTCATTTTTTACTAAAAGTTATGACCATATGAAGTTGACCCATTAACAATTTTCAGCTAACTGGCTGTTGACTTCCATCTACGGTCAGACCTATGGACCGTAGATCGATTGACGGTCCGTGCTGGTCAACCGTCAATCAGGACTGAAGCTGGGCTTTAGGGGCATCGATCCACGGACACGAACTACGGTCCGTAACTTGACCTACGGACCGTAAGTCCGGCCGTGGGTCAACACATAGCCAAATTTTCTGACTGAGTTCTGGGGAAGTTTTCTGTCATGAACCACGGACCACCAGCACAGGACGTGGTCTAACCTACGGTCTGTGGATGGTGACCATAAGTTGCACCTGCAACTTTTCAAAATCTGCATTTTGGTCTGTTTCAGATACGGGGTGTTACAAGCAATCTCTTTATAACTTACCTATGTGCCCCCATAGGATAATTGTCTAGATCAACAATAGCTAGTGGATCAACTTTAGTTCAGATTTATGGTCCTTACCTTGGCAAGTGGGACAACTCTTTTCGGTATGGGAGACACCGGGAAATTATGTTATAGATCACATGGTCTCTATGTCGGTTAAGGATAATTCCCCAGATTAATAATGAACTAAGATTACTTCAAGAAGTATCTCATATGTTTTCAAAGGCCTTAAATATGATTAGTTTGCCTTGACCATGATTTTATGACTTATGTTTTCTAACTCTCTTATATCATGTTTATCTTGGTCAATTGCAATGTCATGAAATGAACTGTCCCTTTTTAGCATGATTTAAATGTTTTATGCATAGCTATCATACTTGGTACATTGTTTTGTAGTAACACATACTCTTACCTACATTTCCCCAAATATAGGGTCCGACAGTCAGGTTTCTCCATTTCGTGGCTAGTGGTTTATTTCATGATTTCCAAGTTTTGGTAAGTCCTCATGCTTCGACAATGGATGTTTATTGTTTCACTTTCTTTAATGTATTCCCTTTTGGACATGATGTATGGGCTAGGCCCAATTTCATTCTATTGTACTAGATGGCTATATTGAGACAAGTGTTTTCGACTGCCGCTATTCTTTATAAAAACTATTGGACTTGGACAATTGTTTTACTCTTATTGTTCTATTTATTAAGTTTTGAAAGCTAAGTGGCTTTTATGGAGTCCTTCGGGTTCTATACGGCATGTTACATCTAGGGGGTACCCTTGGGTCGTGACATGACTTTTGTCAACATTTGGACGAGTTGGTATCAGATGGCTATTTTGTTCAAAGAATTTGGAGATTTAGGCCTTTTCTAAAATATGTGGTGTTTGGTACGACTGCTTATGGAACGCATGGTCACTATAGTGAAGTCCACTTAAGCGACCAAGGGGCCACTTAAGAGACCCACCGTTGGATTTTTTGAAGGTCTCTTAAGCGACCAAATGGTCGCATAAGTGAAGGGAGCCTATTTATGCGGGGTTTACTTATGCAAAAAATTGGCTGCTTAAACGATGTCCGCATAAGTGAACAAGGGTCCACTTTTGCAAAAATCGCAGGGATTAAATCCAATTTCTCATTCTTTTTTCTTCAAAAGAAGACCAACCCTCGGAGAGCTCAGATTAATCAAATTGGAGTAATTCTTGGGCGATTTCAACAATTCTAAGGTCATTTTCTTCCTCTACCTCTTTTCTACGCTTCTATGCCTTTAATTTCTTAATTTAATCTCATTTTCAACATGAATTTCCTTTAATGCTAAACTTGAACGTATCACATTTTTTCCATCTGAGGTTCGAATTGAGTCCCGTTTGCACCTATCTTTCGGGCAAGAGATCCTTAACCAATAAGAACAATATGATGGTTTTCTTTACGTAATTTGGTTACGTTGATTCATGGGCTGTTTTAGGCCCAATTTCAGGTGTGTTGTTTGAGATAGTAATATGGGTATAGTTTGACTTGTATTGACTTGCTCATTGTGTTCTTTATATCTTGGCAACAATCCAAGGCTGTCCGGAAGGGAAAAGCAGTAGAATCGTAGCTCGTGTTCGGCTTCGGCCTTGAGGCAGGTTAAAACTTATTTTTCTATACTTGTCTTAGTTAGATTGAATATATTTAGGTAGTAGATCATGATTTAGGTTGAACCCTTATGTTGATTGAGCTTTATTAAACCTTTGATAGTAGTGGCCATAAGTTGGTTGGTTTAAGTTAGTCTTTCATCGAAAAGGCCTTAGTTTTGGCAATCTTTGTTTGAGTAGTATCCTTAGACCTTGCTTCTAGGTGGAGTGAAACATAGGTTTGTATGGCGTTTGATTTGTTTGTATCGGTTTTGATGATTGTATTTTTTTCTTCGAGTTGTGCTTCTTTGTTTGTTGTTTGTTAAGCAATTGAGCCTAAGGTCGTGAGCTTGGATTAGCAATAGTCCCAAGTTAGTACTCTCATGGTGTGAAAACTTTCCCTCTAATTACGTGTGTATGCCATGGATTTATTTTGATTGTACTTCTGTGGAATATCTATTTGCTTGTGTTGTGGGATAGAAATGGCCTATTGGCAATGAATGAATGTATTCTTAATGATGTCGGAAGCCCTTGAGACTTGTATTGCAGAAAAGTGGTGAAAAGACCCTTTTACTTTATTTACTGCACCTTCTAGCCTCATAAACTTTAATCAGCTCGAGCTACCATTCTGTGTGCCCTAATAGCTTAGTTAGGCTACATTTTACTTTTGATTCACATTATAGATGAGCTCAAGGTATCATACCGGGAGACCCACTAATACAAATATTTGGGTTATAGGTAAGCTCGATGTGCCATACCGAGTGGCCTATGGATGATCATATCCAGGTTATTAACTTGCGGATAAGCTTAAGGTATCATTCCAGACAGCTTGATGTTTCATCAGGGCTTATTATATGTACCTATTTTGGAGATTGATATTGTGGTTTTGTATGAATTGTCGTTGAATGTGTTGGTTGTTAGGTTGGTGTGTATTCTTGTTGGTTGTGGATTCTATCTTACCTGTTCTCTTTTTTAGATTATTTTGCCTTAGCTTTCCCTTGCTATGTAAGTTCATCATGCTTCTTATTTATATTTGATCTTTCTCAGCTCGGCCGGCCTATGATGCCTATTGGTTACCCTGTGTTTGTACTCATACTACACTTCTGCATCTTTTCTAATGCAACTCCCATGGCCATCCCAGACTTGGATTGTAGTGAGCTTCTGGAATTAAGGACTTGTTGTTGTCCTCTTTTTGTACTAACTTTCATTTTATATTTCAGATAAGTCAGTTCTATGTATATATTTACCCCTTTCTCTTTATAGCATCTCTTATATAAACGATACCAGGTCTTGTGGTATATATATATGTGTATGTGTGTGTATGGATATATGTATATGGCCCTTCTTTCTATGTAATTTTTGTGTATTTTCCTCTTTAATATTCATGTTCTATATATTTTGTGTCTTACGCACGAGAGTGTTATTGGGTTGGGCTTTTCCACTAGGTAGGTTGTAGTTGACGGCATCATGGCCTGACTTCAGGTTATGATAGAGTGGTATCAGAGCTTTACGTTCACCGGTCTCATAAAAATAGGAACAAGTGACTAGTAGAGTCTCGCGTATTGGTACGATGACGTCCGTGTCAAATCATCTAGAGGCTATGGGACATTCTTAGGAATACTTCACCATTTCTTGTTTCTTATCATGGTTAGTAGTTGTACCAATATCTAAAGTCCATTTGTTTCACTCTTTCTCATATGGCTAGGACGAGATCGACTGCGGACAGGCGTGGACCTCCTGATGGAACCCTAGCAAGGAGTAGAGTTAGAGGTCGACCCAGAGGCTGATACAGGCACACAAGCTCCAGAGCTCGGAAGAGAGGTTTAGCATGTTCACCATCTGCCAGGGGGTGTGGAGTGAGCCCAGCCTCTACTAGGATTTGTGGCCACGTCATTACTTCTAGATACTTTGGCCAGGATCCTCAACTTCATAGAGTGTATGTCTTAGATAGGTACTATGCTTAACACTTCACCCAGACTGTACATTAGAGATGAGGCTCAGACTTCAGCCCTGGTAGCGGCACAACGTGGTCAGGCTCCACAAGCACATCACGCAGCTCCAGCTCCTCACAAAGTAGTTTAGCCTATTCCTACTGTTGCTCCACCCTTGGATCCTAGGCCAGCTATGATACCTGAGGTGGTTAATCAAATAAGGTCCTCCCAGTTTAACTGGTGCTGCGGGCAAGGATGCCCATGAGTTCTTAGGTAATTTCCAAGAGAGGTTACATAACCCCTAATTGGTAGAGTCCTATGGGATTGATTACACTACTTACTAGTTGGAGTGGCCGGCAAAAAAATGGCGGAGTTCATATTTAGATTGCCAACCAGCCGAGCCACTATTTATGACATGGTCCCAATTCTCTGATGGTTTCTTAGAGAAATATGTACCTCATACCCTGAAAGAATTATTGCAGGATGAGTTCTCAGATCTGACTCAGGGATCACTTACAGTTGTAGAGTATGAGGCACAATTCCATGAGTTGGTGAGACATCCTTCTATGCTTATGTCGACATAGAAGAAAATAATTCGCTAGTTTGTTAGAGTGCTATCATTTCTATTTAGATCGGCAAAAGATTAGATGTCGGCATAGGGTTGTTATTTTTTGTAGATGGTTGATCGTGCCCACACATTGAGGGGATACGTCGTGAGGCCTATGGAGGTAGCGACAAGAGGCCCCATCATTAGGGTGGTTAAAGTGAGTCATAGTCTCATGGTAGAGGATTTCAAGGCCGAGGGTATTCAGAGTAGTATCAGCCTAGTAGGCCGGTTCAGGTAGCTCTACAGATTAGAGATGGGGGCACGACATGTGCTTGTGGTAAGACAGTTCAGACTTATCAGGGTTCACATTTGGGGTATTCAGTCCGTTGTGGTAAATCAAGTTCAACCGATTCTTTTAAGAGGGAAATTTCTGGTAGAGGTTGCTATGAGTATGGTGTGGTGGGTCACTTTGCTCGAGAGTGTAATACGATCAGCTAACGTAGGAGGTTTGGTAAGTCATGTCCCCATGGCCAACAAGATCAACAGATTTAGAAAGGTCATTAGGGTTAGGTCCCTAGGGCTCTGATTTAGGGTACTAGGGGTGGTCGCTAGTGTGTTAGAGGTGGTCTGTAGAAAGACATATAAGGTGATCGAGGTGGACGTGGTCATATGTATGCTTTTCCATGAAGACTAGAGGCGTAACCACAGTTGTTGTTATCGTAGGTACTATGTCCATCTCCCATCAGTAAACTTATGCTTTATTTGATCTAAGGTCTACCTTTTCATATGTGTATGCTTACTATGACATGTGGTTTGGTTTGTCTTGTGAGCCTATATATGTGCCTATGCGTGTAGCTACCCCCGTAGGTGATTCTCTTGTAGTGGATTGAGTTTATAGAGCTTGTGTGTTGACAATCTAAGGGTATGATACGTGGGCCGGCCTTATTGTGTTAAGCATGGTAGACTTTAATGTGATTCTAGGAATGGATTGGTTGTCTCCCTATCATAATCTCTTGGATTGCTTCTCCAAGACTGTGACTCTGTGAATACTTGGTATTTCTCCTCTTGAATGATAAGGGGGTGATCTCTTTTCTAATGGTGCATCGATTGGTAGAGAAGAGGTGCTTATCTTACCTTGCTTCTGTTCGTGAAACTAGTGCTGACACTTCTTCTCATGAGTCTGTTATTATGGTTAAAGAGTTTGTTGATGTATTTCTGACTGATCTACTTGGTCTTTTTCCTGACCGTGATAATGATTTTGGGATTGATGTTGAGCTGGGTATATAGCCAGTTTCTATTCCACCTTATCGAATGGCTCCAAATGATTTGAGGGATCTTATGGAGCAGCTCCATGGCCTCTTATGAAAAGGGTTAATCAGAAAAATATTATATCCTTGGGGTGGTCCTTTCGTGTTCCTAAAAAAGAATAGTGGTACCTTGCGTATGTGCATTGACTATAGAAAGCTGAACAAGGTGACAATCAAGAACAAGTATCTCATGTCGTGTATGAATGAGTTATTCAACCAACTTTAGAGTGCAACGGTTTTCTCTAAGATTGAATTGAGAGCGAGCTACCAACAACTTAGGATTAGGGAAGCGAAAATCCCTAAAACCGCCTTTAGGACTCGGTTTAGCCATTATGAGTATGTTTTTTGGGTTGACGAATGCTCAGAAGCATTTATAGAGTTGATGAAGCATGTGTTTATGCCTTATTTGGACTCATTTGTCATAGTTTTCATCAATGACATCTTGGACTACTCTGGGAATACAGAGCAACACGTGGAGCAATTTTAGGACTGCAGTTAAGAATTTGAGAGACCCCTGGTTGTATGCAAAAAAATAGTAAATGTGAGTTTTGGCTTGAGTCGATGGCATTCTTGGGGCACGTAGTGCCAAAGAATTGCATTATAATGGATACGGCAAACATTGAGACATTTTGTGATTGGGCCAGGCCTACTTCTCCTACTGAGGTTCGTTGTTTCGTCGGGTTTGTAGGCTATGACACGTGGTTTGTGGAGAGGTTTTCTTCTATTGCAGCGCCCTTAACTAGATTGACTTGGAAGGATGTCCCATTCCAGTTGTCCGATGAGTGTGAGGCGAGCTTTCTGAAGCTCAACATCTCGTTGACTTCAGCGATGTCCTATTAGTTCATCGTGCTTCTTATTTATATTTGTTCTTTCTGACCTAGTCGGCCTATGATGCCTACTGGGTACTCTGTGTATTGTACTCATACTACACTTTTGCATTTTTCTGATGCAGCACCAAGTTCGAGCCACCCTCAGTAGTGAGCATTTGGATCTCCCGTGGTCATCCTAGACTTGGATTGTGGGAAGCTCCGAGCGTTCAGAGACTATTTGATGTCCTCCTTTTGTACTGACTTTCATTTTGTTTTTCTGATTAGGCAGGTCTCTGTATATATTTATGACTTTCTGTTTGTAGCAGCTTCAATATAGGTGACACATTGTCCTGGGTATTGGCATCTTGTGTTAGATAGTATTTTGGTCTTTGTTTGTCCTCATTTGTATATTTTGTATTGTATAACATATACATATATATATATATATATATGTATATATATATATATGTATAGCCCTTCTTTCTATATATTATTCCTATCTTTTCCGCTTAATTATTCATGTTCTATATATTTTGTGGCTTATGCATTAGAGTGTTCTTGGCTTTGGCTTGTCCACAAGGTGGGTTGTGGTGGACACCATCATGGCCCGACTTTCGGTTATGACAATTTTCCTTTTTAATTAGTAAATGTTAAACAATTCACATTTCAAATTTTGTATTGATTTGTATTAGATTTATTTAGTAACAAACAACTCTCTCTAAATTATTTGTAAGCTAATTTATTTATACAAATATACTAGTACAAATATAAAACATAAAATCAAGAAAATAAACAAAATAATCAAATTGATTTGAGGGATATTTTTGTCTTTACATTGACTTATCCAATGTATAATACCTCCAAATGGAAGGTATTAGTAATGCATCCTATAATACCATATACAATATAACTAATCCATGAATTAGTTATATATAGTCTCCAATTCCTACGAAACATAGTACTAAATAATACCATACATAATACATGGATTATTTCTCCTAGTACTTCCTATGAAACTACCGCTAAATTACAATCATAAGGGATAAACACATAAATGGCATGGAAGTCATTACTACATCAACTACAAAATGACTTTCATCCGGGAAAGTTAGAGTGAAGAAGTACCTGAAGGCTCAAACAAGCCAGGAAACTACTCCCGCATATCATGCTCGGCCCCCCACAGAGTCTCCTCAACTAGATGATTCCTCCAATAGACCTTAACCACAATAGTGGCTCTCGGACGCAACCATTGTACATCTATGGATGGAGTGGATACTAGCTCCTTCACGAAGGTCGAATGGTCCTCAATTTATACTGCATTATACTCAAGCACATGGGACTCATCATGAACATATCGCTGCAACATCAAAACATGAAAGACTTAATAGATATAAAAAATACTGGTGGTAGAGAGATCTCATATGCAACCTCGCAAACTCTCCAAAGGATCTCAGAAGGCCTAATATACCTGGGGTTAAGGTTTCCCTTCCTCCTAGATGTCATCTCTCCCTTCATGGGCAACACACATAAGAAGACTCTACCTAACACTGCTAACCTCAAAAGCCACCACCTATGATAAACATAACTCTTCTTCCTACTTTGAGCAGTCCAAAGATTATCCTAATCACCCTCCCCTAGTCCAAAACCTCTTAACTCAAGACTGTAACACACTGTCTAGGCTTTGTAACTCAAACTGACCAACTAGAGAGAGACAACGCTTATCATATAAAGCCACAAATTGGGCAACTGAAAGCTAGAGTAGTAGTTGTTGTTGTATATAAAGTGTGTGACAAGTAAAAATTGGTCCCATTGACAATTAAACTCAAACATACAAGCCTGCTACATATCCGTAAGAACTTTGATAGTGCACTCTAACTGACCATCATTTTGTTTGTGGAAAAATATGTTAGTGTCAATGTGAGTGCCCAACTCCTCCCAAAATGTCCTCCAAAAGCTAGAAATGAACTAAGCACCCCAGTTTGATATAATAGAGATGAGCTCACCAAGGAGACGAACCATCTCTAAAATAGATACAGGCTAACCTCTTAGCGCCAAATGAAGACTGAATAGAAAGGAAGTATGATGACTTGGTCAATCAAATAAAGATGAGAAAAATGGTGTCAACGCCCCTAGAAGTCATAGGCAAATCGACCAAAAAGTCCATAGTGATGCGATCCAACTTCAACTCGGGAATGCCTATTCTATGAAACTCCCCACTAGGTCTCAAGTTCTTGGCCTTCACCTGCTGGTAACTTAGGAAATCCACACATAGTCTGGAATATCCCTCCTCTAGCCACCCACTAGTAATGATGCCTGAAGTAAAAAATACATCTTCGCAGTTCCCAGATGGATACAATATCTAAAATTATGGGCTTCATGAAGTATCAACTGGATCAAACCCCCAACCCTCAAAAAACAAATACGGCTTGAAAATATAAAAACTCTATAAAAATCTAAAGTAGCCTAACCGGCATCACTTCCTAACACCCGATCTGTAATTTCTACCAAGGCCTCATCCCCAAACTAATGGCTACAAATGAGATCAAGAAAAGAGGACTGAACTCCCACATTGGCTAGAATATACCTAGAATCTGAAATATTAAGGTGAATCATTTGGTTAGCTAAGGACTAAATGTCCCAAGCTAAAGGTCACTCTATGGTAGAAAGGAAGGCCAGACTACCTATACTCATTGTCTTATTTATTAAGGCATCCATAACCATATTCTGCATGCCCGGATGATAGAGAATAGAGAGGTTAAAGTCCCTCAGAGGCTCAATCTAGTGATGCTACCTCAAATTAGGGTCACTTTTGCTAATGATGTACGGAAGGCTTCTCAATCAGTGTAGATCTCCCAACAAAATCCATATAGGTAATGCCTTAATATTTAAAATGAAAAACTACCACTGCTAACTCCAAGTCATGAGTGGAGTAGTTGCACTCATGTCGCCTAAGCTACCTTGATGCATAAGCAATAAGTTGGCATGGTGCATCAGTACACAACCCAAACAAACGTCAGATGCATCACAATGGACTGTGAAACCCTCTTCCTCAACTAGAAGAGTCAATATAAGAGAAGTAGTTAACAACTCCTTGAGCTTCATAAAGCTTAAATCACACTCATCAGACCACTTAAAGGGAACATCAAGGCGAATCAACAAGTTGAAATGTGGTGCAATAGTGGAAAAGCCCTCTAGAAACTGTATGTAGTAGCTTGTCAATCATACAAAGCTCCAAACCTTCGTAACTTAAGTGGGCCTATACCAATCACGAATAGCCTTAATCTTTGTTAGATCTATCATGATTCCATCCTTAGACACAACATGCCCCAAAATGCTACAGGCTAAAAAAGAAATAATAGTTTTAAAACTTGGCATAAAGTAGCTAACCTCTAAAAGTATAGAGCACAATCCTCTGATATTGTTAATGATCAGTCATGTTGAGTCAGTATACCACAATGTCATCCATAAACACAATGATGAACATATCACGATACAGTTGGAACACACACGTCATCAAGTTCATAAAAGTAGTAGGGACATTAGTCAACCCAAAGGACATCACTAGAAGCGGTCATAAGGATGTGGGATGCCCTAATCCATAGCTAATGTTAATCAGACCTTAAATCAATCTTTGAAAATAATGCAACACCTTGAAGTGTGTCAAATATATCATCAATCCTAAGAAGTTTCCTTGGTTGTGTCGGGTAATATAGGTTGTTCATTAAAGACTTCCGAAGATTGCTATTCCATTGTGCAAGCTTCTTGAAAAAGAAAGCACATTTATTTTATAATGAATGTTTGGAAGCTTTAAAGATTTTGAAGGAGAAACTCATCTAGACCCTCATCATAATACAACCCAATTGGAATCTCCCTTTTAAAATGATGTGCGACGCTAGTGGCTTGTCACTTCAAGGTGTTCTTCGAAAATACAAAAATAAGTTCATTGATTATATTTATTATGCTAGAAAAACCTTGAATTGTTCTCAAAAGAAATATACCGTGACTGAGAAGGAGTTATTGGATCTTGTGTATGGGTTTGAGAAATTTAGAGCCTACTTAGTTGGTACAAAAGTTATCGTGCATACTGATCATGCAACTCTACGTTACTTAATGGCAAAGAAAGAGGCAAAACTAAGACTAATTTTTTAAGTGAATGATAGAAAGGGGTATGAAAACCAAGTGGTTTACTACTTATCAAGGCTTGAAGGGGATTCTAGAGTGAATGAAGACCGGGATATTGATGATGCTTTCCTGATGAATCGATAAAGATAATTTTTACACCCTCAGTTCCTTAATATGCTGATTTTGCAAATTTTATTGTCTGTGTAATGTTACCTGATGTTTCGAGTGACAATCAAAAGAAAAAATTCTTATTTGATGTGAATAAGTATTTATGGGATGAACCATTCCTCTTTAGGGAGTATGCTGATAATATAATTCGACATTGTGTGCTAGAAGTGGAGGGGCAAGAAATATTAGAAGCATATAAAGCTTCATTTGCAGGCGGACATCATGGGGGAATTCATACAGGCTCTAAGGTGTTACAATATGGTTATTATTATCTTACAATGTTAAGGGATGCTCATACCATTTGAAAATATTATGTTCAATGTCAAATTCAAGGGAGCGTGTCTAATAGAAATGAACTACCACTGTCAAAAAAACTTGAAATTGAGTATTTGATATGTGGGGATTTATTTCATTAGTCCTTTTCTTAGTTTATTCGGTAATAAATACATTCTTGTGGATGTTTACTATGCGTTTAAATTGGGGAGGCAATAGCATTACCAAATAACGAACGAAGAAGTGTCACAAAGATTCTCAAGAGGAATATTTTCACAAGGTTTGGTACCTCTGTCACGACCCAAAGTACACCCTCAATGTGAGATGGCATGTCACACCCCAACCCTAGGTGAGGCGGACAAGTACCATATGAACACATACTATACAAGTGACCTATGATGAGAAAGTAAACTACTATGCAGATAGATTTACTGATGAGAAGCTTTATATACAACACATGTTGACTAGCTGAACCGATACATGTGACAAGTAAAACTATGAATACAGATGATAGTTTTACAATGCCTACAAAACCTCTACTATCCATGACTGTACCACTATGAAAATATGCATAGTAAAGACTCGGCAAAGCCCCGAATCAGCATGGAGCTCACCAACAACCGCTTAGTATCATGTACAAATTGGGGAGATCTACTAGCTGAGTACCTGTACCTGCAACATGAAATGCAGCGTCCCCAATAAAGGACGTCAGTACGAAAGAATGTACTGAATATGTAAGGCATAATACCATATGAAAAATGAGAGCTCAAGTGAAACCAAATACAAATAGATAAGGATTTGAGACCACCTTTGCTTATACTTGTTAAATCCTGTATGTTACATTCTTTTCTTTACTTTTCTGTGCATTATAATATTTATAGGACATATGATACAAATGACCAGCTGATCTCTGGTAGAAGAGGATGACCCATGCTAGGCATTTTAACCCTTGGGATGATGTCCTTATAATTCCACAAATTGGGATCGGCCCATGCTAGGCTTTCGCCCCTGAGCTGCCACCCTTCTATGCCAATTGGTATCGGCCCATGCTAGGCATTCGCCCCTGAGCTACCACCCATAAATATACAGATTGCTTCACTTAGATTCTTTAATCTTTGAGATTGTTGTTTTGATGTTCACATCTCTTTTGAGATTGTTGTTTTGGTGGTCATAATCATTGTTGAGATTTGGAACTATGGACCAGTAGTAGAAGACATATGAATATGAACTTACGATAATAACAATGACATGAGAAGCAAATGTGACACCAATGTAATACTTAGGGAGCTTATATAACTCAGTAAGCATTTTGCCATCTCGAATTGAAGCACATTTCAAGTGAAGACATATAACATTCAGCCAAGAGATTTGAACTCTATATGATAGCGAAATACACACTAACTAATATCAAATAAAAGGTATACATGAATGTGGAAACAAGGGAGAATGTGGACAGATTCAACTTAAGGACGGATACATATTCCAAGTAAGTACATATAAAATGTACAATAAAGCAAGTAAGGATATTGTGAGGTAACATTATAGTCTAACACAATGGGAATAATGACCAATAAAGGGAACATATGAACTTGTGAAAAGGTAGCATATATGTATATCCAACATATAAACATATGTACCATGTGTAATCTACGATCATTTTGATTTATATAAGGGGAATACGTGCCAAGGGTACTTTGACGATGAAATGAGTTTAAACCTTGCATGCTAATACTTGGTAGAGTAAGCACGTACATTTAGTAATAAACTCATACTAGAGTACTCACTTTACTGCTCTAGGGAATAGGAACTGCAACTATGGATCAATCACTACCAAGGGCACTTAGAAAGCTTACTTTGTAATACAAGTGTTGGATTCATGCCAAAGAAATAGGAAATCGAACAGCGTTACATACCTCAATCCCAAATTTGTATAGCTTACGAAGTGTCAACCTGTCCTGTAATGTCATAGTTTTCATCTACAACAAGCAATCATTAAGGCTAATATTAGCAGCTTACCAACCAACTCAGGATATTCCAACTCATCAAAACAATAGCCAGGCAGCCAACCCATAATCCTTCTATTTGATTGTTTTCTTTCACAAATGTTGTTCGTTATAGTTATTTATACGGAACAACCTTCCCATGGAACGGACAGTGAGCTTACAAAAACTATAATTTAATGGTGTATCACCATAGCTTATAAATCTACCCCCTAATAGCTTTCCGCAATCATTCTCTAAGTACATCAATGACCTCCCATAAACAAATCAATACAGTAGAAGTCCACAGCACTAAAATTAATCAAAAGACTTGAATTTATGGTTTTCAATCACCATCCCACGAGTTGCAATAAACAAGTAAGTCTAGAGTTCTCAAATAAACTAAAAATTAAGAGGTTGTGGCAGCACCTTACCTTGGCTATCTAAATCTGTTATTCTCCTTCATTTTCTATTTTTGTAACCTTCTCTTAATCTTTGGAAGAAAGTGGCAGAATCTTGGCTGCCACCACATATAGCTATTTTGTCCAATATACATGAAACAATAGAGGAGAGAAGGTGATCTTGTGGCTGCTTTGGAAGGAACAAGATGAAAAGTACTTAGAACCCTAGTGGGAACATTGGGTGGCTGCTTCATCTTGAGAGAGAGAAATATATGAATTTGAGAGCTTAAAATTTAGATAAGAGGAAAATGAGATATTTGTACAAGATTTTTGGTCTAATAAAAGGTTCCCTTTTGCCAACTTTCTTGTACTTCATTTGCAGCCAACATGTGTCTTTAATTTAGGCCACACATTTAAGTAGGTGATGCACCTACTTTTCCTTTCAAATTATTTCTTGTGGGCTTGGAAATATTGGGCCTTGGCTGTCCATTTTCCCCTCATTCTTCTATTCAACTTGGGCCATATTAATGCAAGAAGTTGGTAGTGTACTTGGCCCAATAACATGGTCAAAAGAGTCTTAGTAGGTGATGCACCTACTTGGTCCTTTGGGCTGGTCAATAAGTCAAAGCAGGTGATGCACCTACTTGTCACCTACTAGCTTAAGTGTTGTAGTCAAGCAAGCACCTCAATATTTTATTCCATTTCTAGACTTTAATACCTTTAACTTAACTTAAAACTTATATACACTATGTCACTTTAAAAAACTCTAGATTCAAATACCACCTTATGATCTCAAGTTTAAATACTTCCATCGATTTCGACTTAATCGGGTCACATTAAAATCTATGGACAGTTCACTTTACACCTATTCTATTGTCACTAGTTGCATAGGAAACCGAGTCCATAAATATACCACAAGGAAATTTATAAGCGTCATATAAATAGAACTAGTACACGTAGAATACGGGGTGTTACATGGCATATAAGACATTGAGAGGCCCTACACAAGCCACTTAGAATACATAAACAAGATAATAGAATCTAACGAGTTTAAAAGACAATTTATATCCTAAAAAGAGTTTTGTCAAAACGAAGTAGAAGTCTACATAGTCTTAAAAGAAATCTATTACATCAAGAGTGATTGGGACGTAACCCATACATCACAATCTTTAAAAATATAATGACAATAAGCAATAATGGTTTGGTCCCTAGAACATGAGGAGTCACCAATCTTTGGTATCTACTATGTGATCCCTCGCCACGAAGATGTGGAATAGGAGCGTCGGACCCTACATTAGTGACACAATGTGCAAGAGTATGTGTTAGTACAAAAACGAACCAAAAATGATAAAAATCTATAAAATTTATGAAATCATACTAAAAAGACTTTTCATGATACGCAAATACCAAGTCAAAACATAAGATAAGAGGGTTAGAAACATAAATTGTAGTCATGGTCAATGCACGTAAAATAATATGTGAACATATGAGAAATAATTATTATAGCAACCTTAGTTTATTATTATTGTGGGTAGTAGCCTCAACCGACAGAGAGACCATGTGAAAATAACATAGAATTTGGTGTACTCCTCTCACACGGAAAAAGAGAGTGTCCTACTTGACATGGTAGAACCATGAACTTCTAGCTTACGTGGATCAACTAGCTAATGTCTATCTTAAGACCATCATCATATGGGGGCACATAGGTATGGGATAAAGAGATTTCTACTTGAAACCCAAGCTCTAGCTATGGAAGAGCTTCCATCTCAATATCCTCTCAGTGCTAAGCATAAATCCCAAGGAATAGTTATTAATCTTAACTTCTCTTATCTTTATGAGATATGGGTAGTCACCGCTTGTCTTATCATAGGATAGCTCCTTAGACCATGAGTAAGAAAACCTTTCACCATCCATTATCTTTTCATAATAGCTTTAAGGTCTATACACTTTATGCTAGAAATGCCCTACTACTAATGGAAATAATTTTGAAAGTGTGATCTATTTTCAAGATAGGAGCCTACACCCTGGACGTGGCCAACACTCAAGAACCATTATTGGTCCCCAAGAGAACCCTCATCCTTGCTGACTACAAGTAGAAGACTAACTTGAGCATACATAAGCCTCAAATTGAAAAAAACATTTTAAAATAGATTATTGAATATACTGAGTATGAAACATAAGTTTTAAATAAAGTATCTGAAACTGAAAGACTCTCCAAAACTATCTATCTATGACACCTCTACTATTAAGAAAGGATGTCGGGAGAAGACCCACGACACCTTAATACTACTACCTAAAAATTAACTGTGAAGCCATGTGGAATACAAGGAGGATCACCAATGCTAATTGGAGTGTAGAGTGATCTGAACGAAGCGCTTGTTGATAATTATGAACACCTATATCTGCATCATAAAAGGATGCAGGTTGAATGACATCATACATAAAGTGTACAAGTATGTAATATGGCTGAGTAAACAAATAACTGAACTGAATGACTGAAAGTAACTCAACTGAATCAATACATGAACATGAAGTGAAATCCTTTTAAGATTAACAATAAAATATACAATGAAAGCAACATGAAAATAATATACTTTACTTGTGGGGAGTTTTCTCTAGCCGACAACCATTACTATGAGCCTAGCAATGATACAACATCCCGCCGCACGTTGCAAGGGCCCATCCTATACCTTGCTGGAGGTATGGGATGATATCATGACTATGGATTCATCTAATTGGCCTTCTCTGAGGCAGTGAGGAGTCGCATGAATAATCAACGCTATCATATCATATGCTGGCTACGTAGTTCCATGAGACTTCCGAATCATAAAAGACTCTAACCCAACTCGGTGCTTGATACTACTCCTAAAATAATTAATTTTAAGTTTATGCTCAATTCACCCATTACAAAGAATGGGCTTCTTACATTACTCGAAATACTTTTCAAAACATGAGATGTGTTTAGCTTCTTGAAAACATGCACTTATGAACTTATCTTTCATGTCCAATAATTAACGTAGGTACATATGTATATGTATATATATGAATAAAATAACTTTAGAAACTCTTAAGTCTTTATGAAATAGAACCTTTAAACTTTTTCTCAAAACTCATCTTTACTTCCTCAAAAACTTAGTTTAAAACTCAAGTGTTGACTTCGAAAAACTTCTCATGATTTATAACTCAAAATAGTGTTCATGCTTAACTATAGACATGAATAAATCAACTCAAGGATCTCAATAACAATATATAAATTCAATACTAAGGAATAGAATTTCGAAAGAATCAGGAATTCAAGAACTCAAAATCAACTTAGCTTAAGAATACTCAAATCTAGGGAAAGAATCCTAAATTACTCTTTTATTGATCTGAAAGTAGATGTAGGCCGTGAGAATGAACTACTCCAACACTATAATAGCCTTACATTCCTGGAAGAATAAGATTCTTGAAGAATCTCGAAGAATCTTGAAGAAGAACTTGATTAGAAGCCTATAAACTCTAGGTTGAAAGTAAATGATCAAGAAAACCTTTTTTGAGAATATTGAGTTAGTTTCTTGAAATCTCTATGGCCAAGAATTATGATTTTCATTAGTGATTCATAATTCTATGGAGGAATTTGAGTCTAAAAGAATGTAATTCTTGGAGAAAGACTTACCTTGAAGAAGAATCTTGAAAACGATTGAAAGAATATTGAATGGAGTTTTCTACATTGATTTTTCCTTAGGGTTTTTCCCTAGGGTTTGAGAGAAAAGAGAATGATGGATTAAAAGATGAAAATATTATTATTTTGATCCTTTTATTAGTCAAGAAATTCGTTTAGAGTTTTTTTAGAGGTAGAAAGACAAAAATGACACTTTCTAATGTGTTCTTGTCGGTTAATTCGTCATTGCACTGTATCAGTTACTGAAATGGTCATAACTTTTTACTCAGAAATGGGATTGATGCAAAAATGGTGGCGTTCAAAAGTAGATTCAAATACCTTTAATTTGATAGGTTATGTGCCATTTAACTTTTTATATTCTAATAGATATGGTCGTTTGAAGTTGACACAAGTAGAATCTTACATCAAAACTTAAAATAACTTCAGAATGACTTGAATGAAGTCACTTCTAAAACCCTAAGAATATTTGGAATTATGAAAACTGACCCAAATTAATTTGTCAACAAAATATTACCAAAATTCATTTTAAGCTGATTGGGTAAGGAAAAGAACAAAATACCCTTCATATTTTCGGGTAACTTTCCTTATTTGGACAACCCGACTTCAAATGGGAATATATCCCTCATAGGAGCTTGAAAATTAGCAAACTCGATGGCGTTTGAAAAAGGATTCCAAGAGCTTTCATTTGATATATTATGGGTCTCCTAACTCATCATGTGCTAAAAGTTATGATCATTTGAAATTGACCCAAAACTAAAAGAACCTAGGATAACTTGAAGGAATTCTCTTTAGTTCTTTTTGGAACTCAAGGTGCTAAATCTAGCGTCCTTAATACTTAAGAAAATTTAAATTTCTCGGTAAAATCTTACTCTCAAAGAAGAATGGTTTGAGTCTTAGCTCAAATTTTTTCTAGGGTGTTACATTATCTCTCCCTTGGGATCATTCGTCCTCGAATGATGGATGGACTGGGTATGGAACGGGGTAACTCTCACTATCTCCTTTGACTCATGAAATTGCCTAGTAATACAGGCTGGAATAATTCGTACCAAGAGTTGGGACCTTTCTATAGCACCTAAATCAAGAACGATGCTATTTTGACATAGTCACACTCTTTGTGAAGTTACCTTATCTGAAACAAAGGAAATATGGGTATGAAGTAAGAATAGGAATACCATGCCTGGGTTACTATGACTATTAAATATTAAGCTTAGAAACACTTCTCAATTACGCTACCATACCTCATTGGCTGCAACTCATAGTTCCCTCAAGGGTGCATGACTTCTCTTATCAAGGCCTGAGTCTAACGACACACTCTTACTATATTCATGCTAAACCCAAATCCTAAGGTTAAGGTTCTATTCCTCTCTATGGGGAGTCTCAACCTAAGAACATTACACTTTACCACCTCATTTAATCAACATTGGGCTCATATTAAGAACTACCTCATGTTTAACAACACCACATTCAAGCTTAGTATTCTAACAACTCCATGAACTCTTACTAACCAACTCCCTAAGAAGTTCTAATTCTCTCATCAACCCTGCTATACCAACTAGGATTTCCTGCATTACTACTCGAAACCAACTAGGGCTCTCATTTAACTATTTCTCATAGTAAAACCTACCCATCCTCCTCATTTAAAACCATAGATGGAATTATCAAACCATCATTATCACGATGAGAACATTAATCTTATCCTTCTAATATCACTCCACTACTAAAATAACTTTTGTAACGATACATCCCATACTCATTTGAGCTCATTATTATCTTATTCTCAACACTTGCCTTAATTTCAAATCTTATCATCTCCCCCCTTAGGTCTAAATCTGACACTTGAAAGCTATGGACCTATTCCATCATCTCTAAACTGGTCTGCATCCCCTTTTATAAACTTAAGTACTATTTGCCCACTTATTATACCTCATTACTTAATCTGTTCTTTAACCTTCTGAACATCACGACCCTCTCAAACAAATCATAAGCCTTGCTTAGATCTATCACTTCATGAATATTATCTTCTCTTATTCAACACATGAGGTTAGTCTCCTCTAACACGATGTCACATCGACATCAGCTCTATTTTGGTTAAAATATACTCTATCTCATCATGACTCTAACATTATTATTCCTTATTCCACTCATGAAGGAACCCATCACTTATAACTGACTGAGTGCATGCTTGCAATAACATAATATGCCCCATCACTATCTCATTTCCCTTGATTACTCAACCTCTACATACTTTCCTCTAACCCTGGGCACTTTCACTACTACTCGTCATAATTTCGTAACCCATGCTACCTTTTTGGATGAGAATACTACCAAAGCTCTAAACATACTTTCTTATAAGGATCTCAGCTAAAACATGCTTAGAGATGAGAGTACAACTCGCTTTTAGCTTGAACGCACGATTCATATGAACATGAGCGAATTCCTTTGAAACTCAACACTTAAATCAGTCATGGGCTTCTCTCAAGGCCCTCTAGAGTCTCATGACTTCCTCAAGATTTTGCTAAGAGCAACTCATTGATAAGAACTGACTTTTCTTTTCAACCACCTCTAGTACGAGGGGTAGGCGAATGGATATGAGAATATACGAGTTTGAATAAGTCTTTATGATGTAACTATATTGAATGATTTAGAATATGATAGAAGGGAAACTTTTCTAAAATGTCTATAGTCCCTCATTTATAGAAGTGGGGCCCTCACAACCATAAATAAGATCCCACTGAAATGGCTTCATAGACACCATGGGACACTTGAACTCTATGCTCTGATAAAAAATTTGTCATGACCCGAGCCTACACCCTTGACGTGGCCGACACTCAAGAACCAATGTTGGTCCCCAAGCGGATCCTCATCCTGGTTGACTACAAGTGGAAGACTAACTTGAGCATATATAAGAATCAAATTGAAAGTAACATTTAAAAACAGTTTATTGAATCTCAAAACTGAATTGAATATACTGAGTATGGAATATAAGTTTTAAATAAAATATCGAAAACTAAACGATTCTCCAAAATTGTCTATCTATGAAGCCTCTACTATTAAGAAAGGATGTCGAGACAAGACCCATAAAACCTAAAAACTACTAACTGGAAAGTAACTGTGAAGTCCTTTGGAATACAAGGAGGCTCACCAAAGCTAACTAGAGTGTAGAGTGATCTTAACGAAGCACCTGTTGATAATCGTGAACACCTATATCTGCATCATAAAAGTATGTAGGTCAAATGACATCAGTACATGGAATGTATGAGTCTGTAATATGGCTGAGTAAACAACTAACTGAACTGAATGACCGAAAGAAACTTAACTGGATCAATACATGAACATGAAGTGAAAATCATTTAAGATTTACAATAAATATACAATGAAAGCAACATGAAAATAATATACTTTACCTGTAGGGAGTTTCTTTAAATGATAACACTTACTATGAGCTTAGCAATGATACAATGTCCCGCCGCACGTTGCACGGGCCCATCCTATACCTTTCTGGGGGTATAGGATAATATCATGACTATGGATCCATTTAATTGGGTATCTCAAAAGCAGTGAGGAATCGCATGAAGAATCAATTTCTCTCCTATCCTATGCTGGCTACGTAGTTCTATGGGACTTCTATCCTATCCTATGCTGGCTACGTAGTTCTATGAAAGCATGCACTTATGAACTTATTTTTCAAGTCCAATAATTAACATAGGTACATATGTTAATGTATATAAATGAATAAAATAACATTAGAAACTCTCAAGTCTTTATGAAATAGAACCTCTAAACTTTTTCTCAAAATTCATCTTTACTTCCTCAAAAACTGAATTTAATACTCAGGTGTTGGCTTTGAAAAACTTCTCAAGATTTATAACTCAAAATAGGGTTAATGCTGAATTATAGACATGAACAAATCAATTCAAATATCTCAATAACAATATAGAAACTCAATATTTAGGAATAGAGTTTCAAGAGAATCAGGAATTCAAGAACTCAAAATCAACTTAGCTAAAACATACTCAAATCTAGGGAAAAAACCCTAAATTGATCTTTTACTAATCTGAAAGTAGATGTAGGGCGTGAGGACGAACTAGTTAAACACTGTGATAGTCTTACATACTTGGAAGAATAATATTCTTGAAAAATCTTGAAGAATCTAGAAGAAGAACTTGATTAGAAGCCTTGAAACCCTATCTTGAAGTAAACGATCAAGAAAACCTTTTCTGATATTCTTGAATTAGTTTCTTGAAATTTCTATGGACAAAACTTATGATTTTCATTAGTGATTAATTTTTATACGGAGTAATTTTAGTTTAAAAGAATGAAATTTTTGGAGAAAGACTTACCTTGAAAAAAAATCTTGAAGAAGATTGAAAGAATATTGAATGGAGTCTTCTACTTTGTTTTTTCCTTAGGGTTTTGCCCTAGGGTTTGAGAGAGAAAAGAATGATGGGTTAAAATATTAAAGTCTGATTGTTTTAAGCCTTTTATTAGTCAATAAATCCATTTAGGGTTTTTTTGGATGTAAAAAGACAAAAACGACCCTTTTAAATATTTACCCGTCGGCTAATTCGTCACTGCACTGTATCAGTTACTAAAATGGTCATAACTTTTTACTCAGAAATTGGATTGACGCGAAATTTATGGCGTTGCAAATTAGATTGAAATACCTTTAATTTGATAGGTTATGGGCCACATAACTCTTTATATTCTAAGAGATATGGTTGTTTGAAGTTGACCCAAGTGATATCTTACATCAAAAACTTAAAAGAACTTCGGAATGACTTGAATGAACTCTCTTCTAAAACCCTAAGCATATTTGGAATTATGAAAACTGACCCAAATCAATTTGTCAACTAAATATTACCAAAATTCGTTTTAAGCTGATTGGGTAAGGAAAAAACCAAAATATCCTTCATATTTTAGGGTAACTTTTCTTATTTGGACAGTCCGACTTCAAACGGGCATATCTTCCTCATACAATCTTGAAAATTAGCAAACTTGGTGGCGTTTGAAAGAGGATTCCAAGACCTTTTATTTGATATCTTATGGATCTCCTAAGTCATCGTGTGATAAAAGTTATGGTCGTTTGAAGTTGACCCAAAACTTAAAAGAACCTAGGAATGACTTGAAGAAATTCTCTTTAGTTCTTTTTGGAACTCAAGGATCTACATCTAGCAACCTTAACCCTTTTTTTTCTAGGGTGTTACATCTATGATCATTGATGGCATATCCGGATACAATACTAATCAAGACCTAATGGGCAAAAATAGACTAAAAACATCGAAGGCAAATCTAGGTGTCCTTCATGTCTTGTGGCCAAGATTCATAGAACATATAAATACCTTCATTTATAAGCTTTCTTGAGTCATAATCATTACTTTCATAAAAAGATGCATATCTTCATAAAATCATCTTTCATAGTTCAAGACCTACATTATATCATCATAACTTAGTAACCATGGATTATGCATGGGTTCACGGGGATTCTTCATAAAAGCATACAATTACTTCAATTCATGCATTAAAGGTCATAAAACAATCAATTGGATCAGCATCGAAAGGAACCCATGACATGGAAGAAAATCCTAACTTCAATTGAAGATTTCTAACTTTGTAAATTAGAGAACTTAGGAAATCTATGGAGGAAAGAGCTCCATAGATCAAAACTATCATACCTTGATCCCAAAATCTTGAATTCAGTGGAGGATTAGGATACTTTATCTTGAAACACTAACTTGACTTCTTCTTCTTCCTTAGAGGGAGAAATATTTGAGAGGAGGACTTGTTCAACTTTAGGGAATTTAGGAGAATGAATTGAATTGGGTGATTTGTGGGTTAAAATCATTATATTGGGCTTTGTGTAAATGGTAAAACGATATAGTATTGGGTTAGAATAATTAGGAAAAGCCCCAAGAACCCCTTAAAAATAACTGCCAGACCTCACCAACGGCTGGACCTGCGGTCAATTTGTCACACCACGGACTGTCCTGGTCAGCCTTGGGTGGATCAGAGTTTTCCCATTTTTGATCCCAACGATGAACCCCATGTACAGTACATGGGTCAACCAACGGGCCCTAGATGCCACCCTCAATTTTAACTTTTTTATCTTAAAATCTCACTAAGTTTTTTACTCACCTACAAGACCTACCTATGGCTTGTGTTTTTGACAATGGAGCGTCCTTGTGAACCGTATGAAAGTACTAAAACCTTGAGATTTTGGAAGAACTTGGACTGGCTAACCACGGGCCTACCTACGGACGTAGGTCAGACCACGGGTCGTTGGTGGCTCCATTGGTACTGGCACCAGATCCAGGAAACCTACAATTTTTCATCTTTTTGTATCTAAGGTGTTCCAGCCCCAAGGTCCATTATAATTGATGGGGGATCACATTTTTCCAACCCCCAATTTGAATAACTTCTATCAAAGTACGGATTCAAGCACAAAGGGTAAATATTGTACCATCCGCAATCTAGCTAACAAGTTGAGGTGTCAAATCGAGAGATAAAGAGCATCTTAGCTGAAATGGTAAATGCCCATCGCACCGATTAGTCTAGCAAGCTTGATGATGAACTGTGGGCCTATTGCACGACATTCAAGTATCTTATTATATGTCTCAATACAAGTTAGTATTTCGAAAAGATTCTCATCTTTAAGTTGAGTTAGAGCAAAAAGCCTTATGGTCATTGAAGAGGATAAAAATTTAATTGGGAGGTGGATTCCAAGAATCGTGTGCGCCAAATCCTTGAGTTGGATGATTTTTTGTTACTAGCATACGAAAGTTTTACCATCTACAAAGAAAAAGTAAAATGGTGGCATGGTGCAAACATTTTGCCTCCAGAATTTAGAGTGGGTGAGATAGTCCTACTTTTTAATTCAAGGTTGAATCTCTTTCGGGGAAGCTTAAGTCGAAGTGGACTGGTCCGTACACAGTCACGGAGGTGTATGGAAATGGAGCAAATAAAATTAAAGATGCATAGGGAGTGAAATTCAATGTCAGCGGCCAAAGGTTGAAGGTATACTTTGTGGAAGGTCGTGATTTGAGAGTTTTTGAGGTGATATACTTGGATGATGCATGAGATAATATCAACGTTTTGCTGCAACGTTAAATTAGGTTCTTATTGGGAGGCAACCTAAGTGTTAATAGTTTTCAATAATGTGGGTGTCTATATGCAGGATTTGACCAATGATTGTCAATTGTGAGGGACATTTGGCGATGTGCTGAAGCACCTACGTGAAGCTCCAGCGAGCTCGCCCAATGGGCAGCTCAAATTTAGGTAAACACTATCCAATTCAATGGACTGTACCCCGAACTAGGTGATACACTGATATAATTGGGCGGACCCAACTCAGTTCACCTAATTATGGGAACCATTATGGGATAGACTAGAAAATTTGGTGATGAACATGGATTTTTGGAGATTCACCTATAAACTTTAGGCGGTCATGCTACAGCCCGATGAATTGGAATAAAAAATTCCCCTAAGCTAAACGCAAAGTCGGTGATAGACCTTGTTTGGCAATCTACTGAACGATTGTGAGATCTCAATTCTCAATCATTCAGGGAGTTCCTCCATCTACGGTTGATTATATCATTTCTTTAAATTGAGGACACTACATTTTTCTTTTTATGGGGTTATGTCACTTGTACGATTACCCCACTTTGATGTGTATGTTGTTTTGATTGTGTTTAATTTAGTTTGTTCCCTTTTTACATCTTTCTCATAAAAAATTCTCATACCCCATGATTTTTGAAAAACATGAAATGTCTTAGTTGTCATTAATAATAATTTGAGGATCGATTGTGTTCAATATTGATGTCTTCAATGATACTCGTGGTGAGCATGATGTATAGTGTTGATATTGCTAGAATGAAATCTATGAGGTTTCACTTTTGAGCGATCTTTCTTAATCTTTTGTTGGCTAGATGAGTTTTAATATGAGTCTTGCCATGAACATTGAATGCTACTTTTTAATCTTTTGGGGTTGTGCTAAATGCATATATTTGAAGTTCATGTGTTTTGAGGTCTCACTTGAAACCATGTGTGTGGAATCCTAGAATTTGCCGTGTTGGTCTAATAGTCTAAACCTGGGTAGGTTTAAGGCATTATCTTGGACAACAATTGTAAGAGGGAACCCAAATTTCCATACTCTTTGTGACTACCTTGTAAGGGTGTGCATCCAGTTTTTCACCATTTGAGCTTAAACCATTTGTTGACAAAACCACATTGAAACCTCTTGAGCCAAAATTTTCACTACATTCTTAGCCAAAACCCTTTCCAAATCATTGTTATGTTTGAATAGCCAACTTTGGAGAAAATCCTAAGCTGGGGGTGTAGAAATGAAGGAGAAATGAAATCCCGGTGAAAGTCAAAGAAAGATAAAACGAGACTCAACTTTGAAGTGTGTTACAAAAAGAAAGAACCCCTCCCACTTAGAAGTGTGTTACAAAAAGATAGAACCCCTCCCTAAAAAAATATGGAATTACAATTTTGAAAATTTGAAATAAAAAAGAGAAGTTGGTAAAATTAAAGTGATTACAAATAAAGTTAGTGAAAAATCAAAGTTTGAGTTCTCAAATGATAAAGAATGAAAAGAACTTCAGAAAAGGTGAAGATTATTGCAGCAATTCCTTGAAAAGGTGAAGTCATTAAGACAAATTGACCATACCTTAACCCTCACCCTCATTACAAACCTAAAAGACCCTTGAGATCTTGCATGAACTAGGTTGTGTGATGATTGGAAAATATGGACAAACCTATAGGATGAAGCTTGCATGTATTTTTCTTTTGAGAGAGTGAGAGCTACATTGATTCCTTATTTATTTATTTATTTATTTATTTTCTTTGTGAGAGCATGTAATCGTTCTTGATGTGAGGAAAATTGAATGCATTTGTTGAAACATGGTCTTGTAATACAAAACAAGTTATAATGAGCTCGAGCTTGTGTTGAAATCGACTAGTAATCATTTGAAGCTTTTTTATCAAAATTGAGGCTTAAAAGGTGAATAAAAGTGGTAATTGGTGATTCACCAGATGAGAAAAGGAGACTCAAATGGGATCAACGAATTATGTTCAAGCACCTGAAGCATGGAGCAACAAAAATGTGAGCAAACGCACGATTGAGGATTCAAAGAATGAGCTTGGCGAGCCCGACTAATGTCGCTCAATAAGTAGTGCATTCAATTTTGGACAGAATGTTGAGACACTATAAATTTCCCAAATGAGAGAGAAAAAGGAGTTGAAACATTATGGAAGAGTTCTAAATATGATAGAGAAGTTGGACTATTTTGTACTTCGTATCAATGTGGTGCATGTGTCTATTATATCTTATAGAGGTTATTAGTTCACTACTAGATTCTAAAGGACTTTCAGAAGGAGTTGGATTCTCGATTAGGCCTTAGCATAACATTTCACCTACAGACTGATGGGCATTCAAAGAATACTAATTAAGTCTTGAAGGGTTATGTTGTGGGGAGGTGTGTTGGATTTTGGAGGTGATTGTCATCAGTTATTAGCCATAGCAGAATTTACGTATAACAACATCTATAATTGAAGTATTCATATTGCATTATTCAAGGCCTTATATGGTGGGTAATATCACTCTCTAGTTTGTTGGTTTAAGGAATTAGAGCCTAGGCTATGTGGTACTAATTTGGTTCAGGAGGATTTTAACAAAGTTAGGGTTATTCAGTATAGACTTAGGTTAGCATAGAGTAGGGATAAGAGTTATGATGACCATAAGCTTGGGCATTTGAGATTCAGAGTTATTGAAAAGTTATTTCTTTCATTATTACTTGTGAAATGCGTAATCAGATTTAGAAGAAGGGGCAAGCTTAGATTCAAAAGTATAGGGAAAATTCAGGTTCTCTAGACTCTTGGTGATATTCCTTATAAGTTGTCCTTATCTCTTGGATTTTCAACTATTCATCAACTTTTCCATGTTTATATGTTTTTGTAGTATGTTCCTGACGAGCCTCATTTGCTTCGGTATTACTCATACCAGTTGGATTAATTCTTGACCTCAGTGGAGGAGCCAATAGTTGTGTTTGCATGAAATGTGAAATGGTTCTGTTCAGGGGACATTCTATTGTTAGTTTTAGTGGGGAAATTATTTGGTTGAGGAGGCTACATTGGATACTGAGAAGGAGATGAGAGTTTAGTATTCTCGCATGTTTGAGCCTTATGTAACTTCCTGAGTCATTACTTTTGATAAGAAAGACCTTTTAATTGTAGATATTGTAATGACCCACGAGTTCATTTTGTCTATATTAGTATAGTCTTACCACTCTAACCCTTACTATACACTTATTACTTACTGGAAATGACAATTCAATTATCTGCACATTTTTTAGTTTTATAGCTTTTGATGTTTGAATGTATTACATTAGTCAAAACGTTAGGTAAACGACCTTAGAACAGAATTCAGACGATTCCATTTCCTCCAAAACATCAAATTGGGTCTAGATGGACCGTTAGTTCGGGTCCCAAGGCTTCTAAATTACTTTTGCAACCTTGTGTCTTATGGATAAAATGGATCCTTAGATATGGGACGTATTTTTTCACAAGACGATCTCTAATGGAAGATTTGACATTTCCATTGCGTCTGGAATGTTGAATTTTGTTGGGTAGCATAGTTTTTTTGTGCATGTATTTCTGAATCGATCTCGAGCACGTGAATAGAGTCCATTGAGACTTTTCAAGTTTGCATTGGTGCATGTTCTTGTGTAGCAAACTAAGCGGCCTTTGACAGCTTTAGTGTTTGGTGCTTTAGTTGCCTTGCCTCACTTTAGTGGTGGTTGTAGCGGCCAAGTGATCTCTTTAGCGGGGCTTGTAAGCAACGAGCCTTGCCACTTTAGCGACAACTTCTTAAGCAAACAAGTGATTGATTTAGTGGTCATCGCTGGTAGTTTATATCTATTTTTAGCTCTTATTTAATTTTAGGTTCTTTATATGTGAACCTTTGTGAGTTCGGGTTCTGTGTTCCATTGTTGGTTATTATAGGAATTAGCTGGGAGAGTGCATTGTGTCAATCATAGGGTTGTTCACTATGTGTTTAACCTGTAAGTCTCCTTCCATTTCTTACATTTATGCCTTTAATGGCAAATTCTTGATCTTGTGGCACATGATCTTTTAGTCCATTTTAAAGATCGGATTGTTCCCTTTTTATGGAAAAGGTCCCTTAAGTTTAATGGGACTATTGATGGTATAAATTTTAGGACTCCTCAAATACGTCCCACAATGTTGTTTTGACTCATTTTTAGTCTCATTTTATTTTTTTTGCGAATTGGGTGTCAAAATGTCCTTATTAATACATTGATCATTAATTTGATAGTGTAGTAGTGATCGAAGAAAATTCGTAAGGGTAAAGATTATGTTTAGTGGACTTTAGAGCACGTGTAATCGGCCTTTAGATAGGCTACAACTTAACTATCTTAGATTGTACTTGTGTTCGTACGTACATGATGTTTAGCTAGTTTTGGGATGGGTTTCTCAATGATTCCAATTTAGTTTATAAAATTCTTTCCTTAGCTTCATTTTCAAGTATTTTGGGGGAAAATAAATATGTTTACCTTTCCTTCCATGTCTATCATGCCATGTTGAGTTATATGCCTATTTTTTTGTCACTTGTGATTTATTTATGGACTTAGCCTAGGCGTAGGCTAGTAATTGATGTAGAATTGCTATTAGGAGATGTAGTGCTTCAAGAAATCCTTTGACATTTATTGAAACAGTCCTATATCCCTATAAAATGATTAAGCCGACTTGAGTTTGATAGAAAGGAGCCTTGGCTCGCTGGTAACTCTGCCCTGATTAAATTTCTATCTCCAATCTCCCTAGGTGGTGGCCCTATTGTTTTTACTGGGTGATTTTGTAACTTTTTCAAAGTATTAGATTTGGGTAATGATTGAGATTTTTTCGCTTTGGGTTTGGTGTCGACCACAAAATCCCCATAATATATATTGTTGGTGGATATAATATGATTTGGAGTGTTGTAGCCATGGTTTAATTCTGGCAGACATTGTAGCCACGATCGAGTTTGTGCATAAATTGTAGCCATAGTGGTATATGTGCATATCTCTTAGCGGCATTTCAATACTAATATTATTGTTCTATCAGGTTTCACGGTGTGCCTTCACTATGGTTCGAGTCTTAGTTCGGTAAAGTTCTGGATTGTATTTAGTCATAGCTTTTGTATCATTTGCTATTTTTTTGTCTCGCTGGGCTTATGGATGTCTGTTGGGTTATTTTTGTTTCAATTATGCACGAATGTACCATTTGGGCTTATGGGGCTCTAGTTGGGTTATGGTGAGCTACTTTACTTTATCCTTTCACTTCTTGTTAGATTATTGAGGCTCATGATAAAACTTTTCTCTATTGTTCCTTCCTTCTGCCTCCTTGATTACTTTTTCTTCTCACTTTACTTTATCTATTTAATTTCAAAGTTCAGTCATTGTTTGGTGTGTAGTAGCTTCCCAATATTTATGGTACTCATGCTACACTCAACATCTATTTTTCGTGATGCAGATCGGAGTGCGAACCGACAACGTTGATCTTGTGCATAGTAGTCGGATAATCGGAGATCAAGGGTCATCTAATGGAATAGTAGTTTGACCTATCTTCATTTGTATGTAAGTTTGACTAGTCTTTTTATTCGTAACAAGTGTGTACCTATTTTTCTTATTTTCGATATTGTACTCATTTTTGTGGCTTTGTTCCATCGTCCAGTAGGTCATCTGATTTGATCATATATTATTATGTATAGTTATGTCCTTTCTTTCCAAGAATCGTTTATTTCCTTATTATATTGTTATTTTTCATTAATTTAAGGTTTTTTCCCACTAGGCTCATTGCTTGTTGTTCCTGGCTATGTGTTAGCTTACCTACTCGTGGGTGTTGGTAGGTCTCATCATTACTTGAGTTTTCAAGTCGTCTCGATCTCTAAACACAAAAGACTAGTCATTAATATAGAAAAGGAGTTTATTCAACCATGACCTTTTTAATTTTTTAAATTTTTAATAATAAGTTATTTAGAAAATTGCATGTCATAATCACAATAAAATCGTTTAGACTACGCAAAAAAAAACTATTTTGATATATATGGTATGTGTGAGAGAAATGATTTGTCCGATCAAATTTTATATAATTACGAAAATAAAATAAAAATACACAAATTCTTTTAACCGAGTAATCAACCTACTAAAGGTTAATTATATTATATCAATAAAAAAAAAAAAAATTGGATAAGATGTAGTGATAATTAATCAATGATTACTATTTCTATTCTTTTTTTTTCTTGAGATATATCGTCTTGTTATTCTTTTTATACTCCATTTTAGGATGTGTTCTGATCATTTTTGTTAATTTACTTTTATATTATAACATTGCTATTTCTTTAAAAAAGCCTACTTTTTTTTATCCTTAGTAGCAAATTAATAAGAAAAGCTTGTATCATAAATTTAATGAAATCATACATCACATGATATGGGCAAAAACTGTATATTGTGTGTGTTGGGGGAGGGGAGGGGGAATTTAGGAGATAATAACTCAGAAGGTCACTTAACTGTTGGTAATTGTCTAACAAAGTCAAGCACTTTTTTGGAGGAGGGGGGGGGGGGACAAAAAGGTTACCCAAGTTTGTTTATCTATCTTCGAAGATTATCAACAAAATATGACATACATTTTATTTTTTTCACATGAACTTTTTATGTTTTTTCAACCCAAATAACAA
>JAJOOO010014413.1:0-30078 GCA_029582685.1 Solanum piurae | reverse complement strand
GTTGGAAAAACATATTCTAGAATTTTGAAATTTTCCTTTGAGTTTATAAATGGGCTAAAAAGGGAAAGTCACTTACGGGGAGAATCAAAAGGAAACTCTTCCATTTCTTACCTAGAAGATGTTAATTACACTATTCCAAATCACACATGTAGTCATTACACATTACAAATTCATTCCAAATATATATATTTAGTGATTTGAGATTAAAACTTAAAATATTTAAAATTATATTCATGTAGTGGTGTCCTTTACATCTTATGGTTGGATATCAATTAGTCATCATGGATATGAAGACCATCAAGTAGATTCACATATTTTGAATACCTTAGAAGAATAATCAAAGAAACATGAAATGTCTAAACTATACAAAAATGGAAATTTAAGCAAGAGATGACTACATTTTAAATAATTAATAGGGTAGATTTCCTTGGTTTTAGCTCAAGAGTATTATTATAACCATCTTATGTTAGTTTATGTACTATTATAAATAGTAGAAACTAGGGTTTATTTTAGGGGTTAGTTTTTGAATGAACATTTGATGTTTAGGATCCTTTGTGAGCTTTGTGAAACCCTCATTTTTGTTCAATTAAACCGGCTTGATTACTTGGGTAAGTCTTTACTTGTATGAGTTCAATTCTTTTCACCCATATATTTTATTCTAGTAATTAAATGTTAGGATCCTTTGTGAGCTTTGTGAAACCCTCATTTTTGTTCAATTAAACCGGCTTGATTACTTGGGTAAGTCTTTACTTGTATGAGTTCAATTCTTTTCACCCATATATTTTATTCTAGTAATTAAATGTCTTTTAGATTCTAGATCGTAATTTGTTTCTTCTAAATCTCTCAGTCTTCATTTCTATTTGTTAATCGTAAATCTTGTTTGTTTGATTGTGGTTCACTTTATTATTCTTGCATCAACAATTACATCAATTGATATCTCTCCCTCTTACTTTCTATTTCTAAACCATATGTCTTGGTTGCTTGATTGTGGTTCACTTGATCATTCTTGCATTTAAAATCACTTCATCTGCCCAACACATGTACTAGGTAACTCTATTCTTCAAGGCTTGACCAAAAGAAATGACCTAGATTTTTTTGCCTCCGCTGAAAATTGTACTTGATACCTCATGGTTCTCAACACACTTCATTGGGGACCAAGTATTGTTTTGGGTTGTATGCTAAAAATGTTATATTTATGATGCAAAAGGAATATTCCTCTATTGAAGAATATATTTGGATTGTCGTTTCATGGAGTTCAATGAACCCTACTATTCTAGGTAGGTATTAAGTATATTTTCGTGCACCTCCAATCTTTAAAGTTCTTTATGTCTTCCAAATCCAATTATTAGGTTAAGGTACTGTGGGGATTGGAAGTATAACTTATACATGTCAACTGTACATCCATTCCTCCTTGCCCTGATCTAAAAAACATAGAGAATTTACCCCAACTAGCTTGGAATTGACACATAGTTGTTTTTTATATCAATATATTTTTTGACAAATGCCTTTATCATAACTTTCACATAATACCTAATAATGTAAGATTTTTATACTAGTATAATCGAGGTTTTGGTAGCTTAGATATTCACTTAAATTTTGCTTAGTTTGATAAGGGATTACTTAGCATCGTGTGTTGCAGTGCGTGTGAAGGAGTTATTATTGTCGAGATACCAAATGCAAAGGTTCACTTGGCTTGAACTGCAATAATTCATTTATGTAAAAATATATATATATATGACATAAAAAAAACCATTTTCTTCTACTAATAATAATTTTCTATATTGAATTATTTGGGAAACCTAAATTATTTTAATTTTAAATCAGTATGCTCTGCATACATTGATAGTAATGATATTGAAACCCAAATCAAACCTTTCCTTAGAAACAAAACATGTTGAGCTCATTCAGGAGGATGTTCCTACTAATCGTTACTTTAGAAATTGTCACACTTTTCTTGAGGAAGTGACTCATCTCATAGATTTCCACAAAAAAATGTGGTGTCTATAGATGCCCCCTACTCAAGGCTTATTTGAGTGTAAACTTGATGAAACTCAAAGACGAGACTTGAAGTACCCATAAAAATGGAGTTTTCATCTTTACAGTTTGTGGATTCAGATTTGCATTTGATTTATGAGAGAGGAGATGAAGGATAAGTTTGGTCCTACTGGTCATACCAATTTGTTTGCAATATCGTATGTCTTTCTACTTGGCATCCTGAGAATTCAGGAATTTACTTTTTTTTTTGTACATTTAGGTTTTTTACCCTAATTTTATTTTTACCTTTAAACCCACTTCTTGAACTCTTGTGTCCCTTCAGACTCTTGTATCATTTTGGTTGCATCTCTTCAAGAACTACCTATAAATATTAGGAAAACCGTACACATTTTGTTGTAGACAATAAAATTCGCGTCGAGAAAATAATAATCAAGAACGGAAAATTATGCAACAATCATTTTATTGATTCAAAATGTGTGTGTTACAATCTCTATGATTCCATTGAATTCGCCTTTTTGAATATAAATTCAAGGCCTCTTCAGCTTGTTCTTAAATCTTTGATGAACTTTGACTTTAACTTTATCTTGATGTTGACTTCTTCTAATTGAATTCAAGGGCTTCGAGTTTGATCTTGAATCCGACAGTCTTAATATTGATCATTCTTGAACTTGAACTTTATCTTGATCTTGACTTCTAGTTGAATCCAAGGGCTTCGAGCTTGATCTTGAAACCGGCGGTCTTGATCTTGATCATTCCTGAACTTGAACTTTATCTTGATCTTGACTTCTAGTTGAATCCAAGGGCTTCGAGCTTGATTTTGAATCCGGAGATCTTGATCTTGATTGTTCTTGAACTTGAACTTTTTCTTTATCTTGACTTGAACTTTATCTTGATATTGACTTCTAGTTGAATTCAAGGGCATCGAGCTTGATCTTGAATCCGGTGGTCTTGATCTTGATCGTTCTTGAACTTGAACGCTTGAATTTTTCAATTCTTCAATTCTTCAATTCTTAAACTTGAATTCTTGAATTCTTGAACTCTTGAGTTCTTGAATTCTTGACTTCTTAAACTCTTGAGTTCTTGAATTCTTAAACTTGTAGCCTGTAGAGAATTTTTTGGATTTTAATCCACGAGCTTTCTCGAGCTTTTTGTTTAGAATTCTTGGTTGTCTATTTGGAATTATGAGGACCCCTATTTATAGCTTTGGTTGTTTACCATAATCCTCTACTATAGAAGTCTAATGGTTAGGGAAACGTCAATTCTTTAGATTTTTCATTATTGTGTATTAGAGTTTGATATCTAAAGAGTAAATTATCCATGGTCATTTTGCATTAGAGTTCAATGAGAGAATACACAAATTCAATTCATATTGTTCTCAATTTTTTGGAGGAGCTAGAAAAGTCGTCCGGGTTACTTCTTCTTTAGTGATCAACCCCATACTATCATTATCTACAATAGATAGAATTCTGATTGATTATATTCCTACACAATCTGAATGTAAGTAGTTGCGAATGGGGGATAAGATACTTTCTATATGAGGATCTCACAAAAATCTTGGCAATTCCATATTTTAAATGTTTTGAAAATATTACCTGATTGACATTACTTTACCATATTCCGATACTTCCAACATTACCCTGAATTTTAAAGAAATTCGTTTTTGCTGTATAGGCCATTTTATCAAATAACCAAAAATAAAAATTATGTTCAGGTCGAAGCCCAAAATAATACAATCAAAACCTTTTTCTAATCTTATAAGGGCAAAGCCCACTTTCAGTAATTCTCTCTATAAATGCTAACATCAGCTTTCACTTGAGCTCACATTCCTTTCTTCTCACTACGTTGTCTCCATAACCCAACATTCTCATCTCCCTTCTTCTCACATAAGATTTTCACTCAACCAAGGTAATGTAACTCCTATTTTCTCCCTTCCTTTCTTCATCACCATTCTAACTCTTTGTTGTTTCTCATACTGAAAGGGTTTTTTGTTGGAAAAACATATTCTAGAATTTTGAAATTTTCCTTTGAGTTTATAAATGGGCTAAAAAGGGAAAGTCACTTACGGGGAGAATCAAAAGGAAACTCTTCCATTTCTTACCTAGAAGATGTTAATTACACTATTCCAAATCACACATGTAGTCATTACACATTACTAATTCATTCCAAATATATATATTTAGTGATTTGAGATTAAAACTTAAAATATTTAAAATTATATTCATGTAGTGGTGTCCTATACATCTCATGGTTGGATATCAATTAGTCATCATGGATATGAAGACCATCACGCAGATTCACATATTTTGAATACCTTAGAAGAATAATGAAAGAAACATGAAATGTCTAAACTATACAAAAATGGAAATTTAGGCAAGAGATGACTACCTTTTAAATAATTAATAGGGTAGATTTCCTTGGTTTTAGCTCAAGAGTATTATTATAACCATCTTATGTTAGTTTATGTACTATTATAAATAGTAGAAACTAGGGTTTATTTTAGGGGTTAGTGTTTGAATGAACATTTGATGTTTAGGATCCTTTGTGAGCTTTGTGAAACCCTCATTTTTGTTCAATTAAACCGGCTTGATTACTTGGGTAAGTCTTTACTTGTATGAGTTCAATTCTTTTCACCCATATATTTTATTCTAGTAATTAAATGTCTTTTAGTTTCTAGATCGTAATTTTTTTCTTCTAAATCTCTCAGTCTTCCTTTCTATTTGTTAATCGTAACTCTTGTTTGCTTGATTGTGGTTCACTTTATTATTCTTGCATCAACAATTACATCAATTGATATCTCTCCCTCTTACTTTCTATTTCTAAACCATATGTCTTAGTTGCTTTATTGTGGTTCACTTGATCATTCTTGCATTTAAAATCACTTCATCTCCCCAACACATGTACTAGGTAACTCTATTCTTCAAGGCTTGACCAAAAGAAATGACCTAGATTTTTTTGCCTCCTCTGAAAATTGTACTTGATACCTCATGGTTCTCAACACACTTCATTGGCGACCAAGTATTGTTTTGGGTTGTATGCTAAAAATGTTATATTTATGATGCAAAAGGAATATTCCTCTATTGAAGAATATATTTGAATTGTTGTTTCATGATGTTCAATGAGCCCTACTATTCTAGGTAGGTATTAAGTGTATTTTCTTGCACCTCCAATCTTTAAAGTTCTTTATGTCTTCCAAATCCAAAGATTAGGTTAAGGTACTGTGGGGATTGGAAGTATAACTTATACATGTCAACTGTACATCCATTCCTCCTTGCCCTGATCTAAAAAACATAGAGAATTTACCCCAACTAGCTTGGAATTGACACATAGTTGTTTTTTATATCAATATATTTTTTGACAAATGCCTTTATCATAACTTTCACATAATACCTAATAATGTAAGAGTTTTATACTAGTATAATCGAGGTTTTGGTAGCTTAGATATTCACTTAAATTTTGCTTAGTTTGATAAGGGATTACTTAGCATTGTGTGTTGCAGTGCGTGTGCAGGAGTTATTATTGTCAAGATACCAAATGCAAAGGTTCACTTGGCTTGAACCGCAGTAATCCATTTATGTAAAAAAATATATATAGGACATAAAAAAAATTGTTCTTCTACTAATAATATTTTTATATATTTAAGTATTTGGGAAACCTAAATTATTTTAATTTTAAATGAGTATGCTCTGTGTACATTGCTAGTAATGATATTGAAACCCAACTCAAATATTTCCTAAGATACAAAGCATGTTGAGCTCGTTCAGGCGGATGTTCCTACTAATCGTTACTTTACAAATTGTCACATTTTTCTTGAGGAAGTGACTCATCTCATAGATTTCCAAACAAAAATGTGGTGTCTATAAATGCCCCCTACTCAAGGCCTATTTGAGTGTAAACTTGGTGAAATTCAAAAACGAGACTTGAAGTACCCATAAAAATGGAGTTTTTTACCCTAATTTTATTTTTTCCTTTAAACCCACTTCTTGAACTCTTGTGTCCCTTCAGACTCTTGTATCATTTCGGTTGCATCTCTTCAAGAACTACCAATAGATATTAGAAAACCATACACATTTTGTTGTAGACAATAAAATTCACGTCAAGAAAATAATAATCAAAAATGGAAAATTAAGCAATAATCATTTTATTGATTCAAAATGCGTGTGTAACAATCTCTATGATTCCACTGAATTCGCCTTTTCAAATATAAATTCAAGGGCTCTTGAGATTGTTCTTTAATCTTTGATGAACTTGGACTTTAACTTTATCTTGATATTGACTTGAACTTTGTCTTGATCTTGACTTCTAGTTGAATTCAAGGTCTTCGAGCTTGATCTTGAATCCGACAGTCTTAATATTGATCATTCTTGAACTTGAACTTTGTCTTGATCTTGACTTCTAGTTGAATCCAAGGGCTTCGAGCTTGATCTTGAATCCGGCGGTCTTGATCTTGATCATACTTGAACTTGAACTTTATCTTGATTTTGACTTCTAGTTGAATCCAAGGGCTTCGAGCTTGATGTTGAATCCGGAGATCTTGATCTTGATTGTTCTTGAACTTGAACTTTTTATTTATCTTGACTTGAACTTTATCTTGATATTGACTTCTTGTTGAATTCAAGGGCATCGAGCTTGATTTTGAATCAGGTGGTTTTGATCTTGATCGTTCTTGAACTTGAACGCTTGAATTTTTCAATTCTTCAATTCTTAAACTTAAATTCTTGAATTCTTGAACTCTTAAGTTCTTGAATTCTTGACTTCTTAAACTCTTGAGTTCTTGAATTCTTAAACTTGTAGCTTGTAGAGAATTTTGTGGCTTCTAATCCACGAGCTTTCTCTAGCTTTTTGTTTAGAATTCTTGGTTGTCTATTCGGAAGTATGAGGACTCCTATTTATAGCTTTAGAATAGAGGAGTTGTGACTGGAATAGGATTTCCTTCGGCCAATCAGATTCAAGTGACATGACATATGGGCTTTATGGAGCGGGCTTTAATTAAATCCATATTTATCAGATTTTAAAAATTAACTCAATTATATTAATCCATAATATTTATTTGAACTAATATATTCATGAATTTAATATAGTCTAAATCACTTTATAAATTTATATTTAATAAATTTTAAGTGACTCCAAATGACCCGTTCTTCAAGTCTTATCGAGATATTTTATCTTTCAAAGACTAGGCTTGAAGAATTTGAAGACTTCAACTTACAGACTTGAAAAATTTAAAGACTACAACTTGCATACTTGGAGATTATGAAGATTTCATCTTGAAACAATTTTGTATTCGTAAGGGCTTTCCCCCATTGAGTCACCACCATTTGGTGCAAGTATGAAGTTTTATGAAAGATTACTCATAGCTTTAACTTTCATATGACAGATCAATTGGGAACATTTGATTTACTTTTACACTCATGCAAATGAACTTAGAATATGGTTCTAAGTGCCTACGTACCTCAATAAAGAGGATCAAGTCACAACGTAGTTCTGGAGGAGTGAGTGATTTTCTTTTTATTATTATTATTTTGTGTCGTACACAATTTATACTCTTGTGGGCCAGGAGTAACATGCAGTTTAGACTCGTACCTTAAGGAGAATTTTAACTTGAAGATTTAGCTCAAATTTAAAGAGCTTTATGATATACAGTTTAGGCTCGTGTCTCAAGGAGCATTTTGACTTGAAGATTTAGCTCAAATTTAAAGATCTTTATGATTTACAGTTTAGGCTATTGATCAAGAAGCATTTTAACTTGAAGATTTAACTCAAATTTAAAGAGCTTTATGATATAAAGTTTAGGCTCGTGTCTTAAGGAGCTTTTTAACTTGAAGATTTAACTCAAATTTAAAGAGCTTTATGATATAAAGTTTAGGCTCGTGTCTTAAGGAGCTTTTTAACTTGAAGATTTTGCTCAAATTTAAAGATCTTTATGATATACAGTTTAGCTTCGTATCTTAAGGAGCATTTTAATTTGAATTTTTTTCTCAAATTTAAAGAGCTTTATGATATACAGTTTAGGCTTGTGTCTCAAGGAGCATTTCAATTTGAAGATTTAACTCAAATTTCAAGAGTTTTGTGAAATACAATTTAAGCTCGTGTTTTGAGGAGCATTTCAACTTGAAGATCTAACTCAAATTTGAAGAGTTTCGTGACATAAAATTTAAGCTTGTGTTTCAAGGAGCATTTCAACTTGAAGATTTAACTCAAATTTGAAGAGCTTTATGACATACCATTTAAGCTCGTGTTTCAAGGAGAATTTCAACTTGAAGATTTAGCTCAAATGTAAAGAGCTTTCCAAATTAGAGATTTAGCTTGAATTTGAAGAGTCTTGTGATATACAGTTTAGGCTCGTGTGTCTAGGAGAATTATAACTTGTAGTTTAAGTTCATGTGATGAGGAGCATTGTAACTTGCAGTTTAAGCTCATGTGATTAGGAGCATTGTAACTTGTAGTTTAAGCTCATGCGATGAGGAGCATTGTAACTTGCAGTTTAAACTCATGCGTTAAAGAGCGTTGTAACTTGCAGTTTAAGATCATGCGTTAAGGAGTGTGTAGATATACATTGACTCTTCAAAGTCATCTTTGAATGCAGACTGTCCCCCACTTTGGAGTTCTTCTATATCTTCATCCTCATGAGGTTCATAGACAGAAGATCGTTGATCTTCTCTTAAATGCATGCTTAATTCCATATCATGTGCACGAGTTTCCAACTCTTCGAATGTATTGGACTTTAATCCTTGCAAAACGAGCAAAGACCCCAATTCATGCCTTGGATGCACATTTCAATGCTAGAAGTTTCACTAAGGCGATCTTTGCAGTTGAGGCTCAGACTTCTCCAGCGATTGATAAAGTAAACAACTATCTCATCTTCACCTTGATGAGCCTTTGTAAGTTCAATCATACTAATGACACGTCTCGTGTTATAGAAATGATTAAGGAACTCTTGCTCTAACCGCTCCTGACAATCTATAGAATTAGGTTCAAGAGCTATGTACCAATCAAATGCATTTTCTCTGAGAGATCGAACGAACACTTTAACAAGATAATCACCATATGTCCAAGCATCATTGCAAGTTTCGATAAAGTGTGTTATATGTTGTTTGGGATTTCCTTTTCCATCAAATTGTTGAAGCTTAGTAGTTTGATAGCCCTCAAACATTTTTGAGTTATCAATCCTTTGTGTATATGGCTTTGCATATATGGGAGAAAATTTGGATGAAGGCTCAGATTTGTCTTTGATAGCCTCTATGATAAAGTCATTCAATTGATCATTTGGAATCAAACCTTCAGCGGAGATATGAATTTCTGTGATATTTGCTTGCTTTACGCAAGACTTTATTTCGTCTTGAATTTTAGGAAGCTTCACAGGTGCTTGACTCAATCTTCTTTCGATCATGTTATCCATCTTATTTGTTAGCTTGGAAAGTTTAGCATCTTGTTCGTGAGCACACTTTGTCAAGCCTTCAATTGTTTTAGTCAAGCTTGCGAGCCTTTCTTCTATAGCGCAAGCCATTTTGATATTATTTGATGCTTGAAAAGTTGAGAAGAGAGGTAGAGATTGTCGCACTAGGCGTGCCAGAATTTGTAGACAATAAAATTCACGTCGAGAAAACAATAATAAAGAACGGAAAATTATGCAACAATCGTTTTATTGATTCAAAATGCGTGTTTTACAATCTTCATGATTCCTCTGAATTCACCTTTTCGAATATAAATTCAAGGGCTCTTGAGCTTGTTCTTGAATCTTTGATGAACTTGGACTTTAACTTTATCTTGATCCTGACTTGAACTTTATCTTGATCTTGACTTCTAGTTGAATTCAAGGGCTTCGAGCTTGATCTTGAATCCAAAAGTCATGATATTGATCATTCTTGAACTTGAACTTTATCTTGATCTTGACTTCTAGTTGAATCCAAGGGCTTCGAGCTTGATCTTGAATCCGGCGGTCTTGATCTTGATCGTTCTTGAACTTGAACTTTATCTTGATCTTGACTTCTAGTTGAATCCAAGGGCTTCGAGCATGATCTTAAAACTGGCGATCTTGATCTTGATCGTTCTTGAACTTGAACAGTTTCTTGATCTTGACTTGAACTTTATCTTGATCTTGAATCTAGTGGTCTTGAATTTGATTGTTCTTGAACTTGAACGCTTGAATTCTTCAATTCTTAAACTTGAACAATTGAAATTTTGAACTCTTGAGTTCTTGAATGCTTAAACTTGTAGCTTGTAGAGAATTTTGTGGGTTTTAATCCACGAGCTTTCACTAGCTTTTTGTTTAGAATTCTTGTTTCTTTTTTCTAAATTATGAAGACCCCTATTTATAGCTTTAGAATAGAGGAGTTGTGATAGTAATAGGATTTCATTCGGCCAATCAAATTTAAGTGACATGACATATGGGTTTTATTGAGCCGGCTTTAATTAAATCCATATTTATTAAATTTAAATAATTAACTCAATTATATTAATCCATAATATTTATTTGGACTAATATATTCATGAATTTAATATAATCTGAATCACTTTATAAATTTATATTTACTAAATTTTAACTGACCACATTTGTATAATCTTCTTTATGACAATTTCATTCTTAATTTTTGCGAAACTTCTCGTTTATTTCTTGGAAGTCTACTTTGCATCTTCACCAAAAAATAAATAATGAAATAAATATAATTTCCTTGTAGTTTTTTCCTCTATTTAACATGTCAAATGAAAAAATATTTCAATAGCTCAATTCTTAAACAACCTATCACAACCATGACAATTTTTTGGTTCATACCTACTTCTTTTTGTGGGATTCCATTTTGTCATCCCTTTGTCCGACAACTTAAGTTAGTGCTTTTTTCAATGTTCGGTAAAACTTTATCTTTTATAAATTTGTATTGTATTATTTTATATTTTTTATTATGAATTTTTTTTGAGCATTCTTGATGGAATAATATTGAGGAAGAGACATTAAAAAGAGAATAAATTGAACCGCAACTTGATAAGGTACTTGTACCTATTAATATATTTTATTGGAAGTTGAAATGTTGTTTTATTAATCGTAACTCCAAAATATTTTAAAGTTTGGCCGATACGGAAAAGTCACAACACTTTGAAAAACTCACAAATCTTGTAAAAAGTAACAACACACCAGCAAAGTCATAATCCTTTAATGTGAAAAGGTGTCTGCTTTTAATTTCTGTCTATCTATCTATCTGTCTATCTGTCAGTCTGTCAGTCAGTCAGTCTGTCTGTCAGTCAGTCAGTCTTTCTGTCTGTCTGTCTATCTATCTATCTATCACATTGATGGGTAGTGACTTTTCTGAAGGGTTGTAACTTTTCTATAGGGTTGTGACTTTTTTTGATAAATTATGACATTTTTGAAAAGTTTTAATTTTTCTGAAGCGTTGTGACTTATCTGATAAGGTACGATAAACACAATTTCATACTATTATTTATTGTCTATATAAAGAGAGGTTTTCTTACACTTTTAAACAACAAATTTTGTTACTTTACTATTCTTCTTCATAAAATAAAAAAGATTGTGAGGGTTGTTCAATATGTTATAACTATAATGATTTGAGCTAGATGAAGCAAACAATTTCGTTATTAATCAATTATAAACTAAACTATATACATAAACAAAATAACAGAGTCCCTCCTACGGTGGAAACTATCCAGAGATCATGGAAAATAAAATATTAGACTCTTAGAATAGTGGAAATAGAATAACTAAATAATACTGTCAAATTATCTACCTATACAACAGAAACAATAAGAATTCAACACTAATAAATAATATTGTATTACAACTCCCTCAAGCTAGATGGAGTGGAACAACACCTAGCTTGAACAAATGGCGATGAAATAAGGTTCTTGGAAGCGGTTATGGCTGCCAACAAGCTTTATCGGTAGCGCAGACACATGATTAAACTGAACAACAACGTTAGAGATGTTGTTAGTGGTGAAATCCGCTTTCTTGATGGTCTTAGGAGTGTTAAGAGAGAGTTTGCGGTGGGAGTTAGAGGATCGAGAAAAATCTCGGGAGAGTTAAGACGAGAGCTCTGAAACCATATAAAGACTTGAGCAAGATGAAGCAAACGATTCCTTTATTAATCAATTATAAACTAAACTATAGAAATAAACAAAATAACAGAGTCCCTCCTACGGTTGAAACTATCCAGAGATTAGGGAAAATAAAATATTAGACTCCTAGATTTATGTAAACATAATAACTAAATAATACTATAAAACAATCTACCTATACAACAGTAACTATAAGAATTCAGCAGTAATAAATAATGTTCTAATGATTAAAATATATTTTTTGAGTAAATTAGACAAATGAATAAAAATAAATGCAACAAGGAGAAGGGAATAACTCAACTTCAGATGAGAAGACTATCTAGATAATTAATATGTGCTCATTTTCATAGTCATACATATACTTATGCAACAACTTCTACTTGAAAAGAAGTTCAATGATCTTCTATTGCACAAAATACTAGTGTCAAGCTTTGTAAGTCTCAAACAGTCGGAGAAAAAGTATTTGATCAGAAACTTGTTTGAAGAGTCCAAACGATATTTAATAGGTACTCCTCCGTTTCTAATTTATTTGTTGTATTTTTATTTTTATTGAGTTTAATATAAAATGTTTTTTTCTTGAGGGGTGGGGTGCATCTTTAAGACCATAAAGTTTAAAGACATTTTTACATATTCTACTTATCCTTAAATTAAAAGTCTTCTTTATTTTTTGAAATTTCATGTCAAATTAAGACTAGACAAATCTATATCCCTTTGTTGTCTGTAAGTACAGAGATTTTCTTAAACTTTTAAACTACAAATTTTGTAAGTCTTATATTCTTCTTGTTAAAAAACAAGAAAGATTGTGAGAGTTGTTCAATTGTGCAATTACAATCTTATTGTGGGTAAACTAGACATATCAACAAAAATTAATGCAACAAGGAGAATGAAATAACTCAACTTTAAAAGAGAAAACTATCAAGATAATTAATATGTACCCATTTTCATAGCCATAAATATACTTTGGCAGCAACTTCTACTTGACAAGAAGTTCAATGATTTTCGTTTGTACATACTACAACTTGGTGTCAAGCTATCTAAGTCTCAAACTTTTGGAGAAAATGGATTTGATCAAAAACTTGTTTGAATAGTCCAAACTAGATTTAAGAGGTACTTCTCCATTTCTAATTTATTTGTTGTACTTTTAATTTTATTCAGTTTAATATAAAATATGTTTTTCATGGGGGGTTGGGCTCATCTTTAAAACCACAAAGTTAAAAGACATTTTATCTATTCTACTTATCCTTAAATTAAAAGTGTTCTTTATTTTTTGAAATTTCATGTCAAATAAAGACTAGACAAATCTATATCCCTTTGTTGTCTATAATTAGAGAGATTTTCTCAAACTTCAAAATTACGAATTTTCTTATTTTTATATTCTTCTTGGTAAAACAAGAAAGATTGTGAGAGTTGTTCAATTATGCAATTACAATATTATTACGGGTAATCTAGACAAATCAACAAAAATCGATGCAACAAGGAGAATGAAATAACTCAACTTTAAAAGAGATGACTATCAAGATAATTAATGTGTACCCATTTTCACAACCATAAATATAATATGGCAACAACTTCTACTTGAAAAGAAGTTCAATGATTTTCGGTTTCACATACTACAACTTGGTGTTTAAGCTGTGTAAGTCTCAAACTGTTGGAGAAAAATAATTTGATCAAAAACTTGTTTGAAGAGTCCAAATTAGATTTAATAGTTACTCCTTCATTTCCAATTTATTTGTTCTACTTTTCTTTTATTCAGTTTAATATAGAATGTTCTTTTTTTTGGGGGTGGAGGCGCTTCCTTAAGATCACAAAGTTAAAAGGCATTTTTATATACTTATGTTTATTATTGCGCTAAATATAATATAATGATATTTATATTATTGCCACGAAATCGTTTATTTGTTGTTGTGTACATTCTCTTGAAAAGTAGTAAGAGTAACATTAAAATGATAATATATTAGATTGGGAAAGGAGTCAAGTATTTTTCCTTATAAGAGAAAATTCACCTTCATTCCTCACTAGTGTACTTGTCCGTGCTTCGCACCGGAAAAATAAAATATTAAATATATTTTTAAATAATTAATGTCACGATTTGATAAATATTCTAATAAATAATATATTAAAAGAGAGATATACAAATTAAGTTACGATTCTGATGTTATCAATTTATGAAAATTGCTAAAAAGTCTCATGATATTGTAAAACTAAAGCAAAATAAGACAAGAAAAATAGAAGATGAAAACAATAGAAATATAAAGATAAGATATGAGAGTATCTCTTATTCTTCAAAGTCTTCAAGTGTATACAATATGAACCCTTATGCCTCTATTTATAGTTTAACATAGAGGCATACAAAAGGTTAGTCATAAACATGACATTAACATGAATATAATGAATGAGGTTATGGAAGTGAAATGTTACAAGAATAATGGTTATAAAGTAGGAGGTTATGGAGGTTATGGTTATCTTCATAATGGAGGAAAGTAATGGAGATAATGGGTGAGAGTAACTTCTTGGTGTAATGGACATCCATACTATAGTATTTTATAGCACTCCCCCTTGGATGTTCATAGATAATGTGCCTCGTTAAAACCTTACTAGGAATAAACCCTGTGGGAAAAAACCCTAGTGAAGGAAAAAGAGTACACATATCTTTTAATACGCTTTGTATGTTGCCTCGTTAAAAACCTTACCAAGAAAACCCAATTGGGATAAAACCATGGCTAAGAAAAAGAGTAAAACACATATTTTTCTCCCCCTGATAAAAACATTACTTGATATTTCGGAGACGATGCATTCCAATCTTATATCACAACTTCTCAATTATTGACGTTGACAATCCTTAGTGCATAAGTTTACAAGATTATCACTTGAATGGGTCTTTGAACGTCTATTTCACTATTTTGTTGAATATCATGTGTGAAAAAGAATTGTGGTGAAATATGCTTTGTCCGATCTCCTTTGATTGTATCCTCCTTCATAGATCAATATTATTTTCGTCTATGATGGTTGGAATATCCTTTTCCAAAAGAAAATCACATATTTTCTTAATATGATAGATTATGATTTCAGCCAAACACACTCCCGACTTACTTTATCGATCAAATATTATTTCCGCATGATTTGAAGAAGTTGTTACTAATGTTTGATTCTTTAAATGACAATAAATTGTTGTGCCTCCATATGTAAACAAATAGCCCATTTGTGATCGAGCTTTATGCGGATCAAATAAATATTCTGCATCTACATAATCAAAGAGTTTCTGACTCAGAGATTGATCATTTCAATTTTATTGAAGCTCATCTTTTCTTCTCAAAGAAAATCACACATCTTCTATATATGTTGAGTCACTTGTTTTGTTAGTTTCTTGTCATAATTTGAATGATAATATGACAATCATATCAAATAACTTTTGATACGTATATCAAATAATCTTCTTGCATTTGCGTAACCAGCAATCTGTAAGTGCACCAATTGCACTAATACATGACATTTTAAATCATTTTCATGAGATCAAAAAGATTCTTTCTCTGTGTTAAGAGTCTCAAAACTGTTGGGTACTCAATGGAATTGCTTTAAGACCTTTTAAATCCTTCAAGGATTTTTATATAACCTTCATCATCTAGTTAGACATAATAATTATTCATTATGCATATTCAAGTATTTCATCTATTGCCAGACTGAAACAAGTCTCATTGCATCCAGCACTGGAGAATATATCTCCATTTAATAATGTCAGGATTTTTGCGAAAACTCTTTATGCCCCGAGAGACAAACCACACTTTATATCTTAAGGTTATACTTTCACACAATGATTCATTTGTACCACCCTGACATTACATTTTCATCCATGAACTATAAGATCAAAAACATCACTTTTCTAAATGCAACAAAATATACTTGAATAGTGCATTTTATTTGGCCAATCATTTATCTATCCACACTATATGACAAATTTGAATTTAGGATCCTCGCAATCATTTATAGCATTGAGTGCTACTTCATATCAAAGATACCATCGACGGTCATTTTGATATCGATTCCAATACAACATAACTTATCGAGATCTCTTCATTTTTCATCATTTTCAGGTACCTGAACCTTTACCAAAGTTTTATGAAGTGTTATGTCATAGTGCTCTTTCAAAGCACTTACCTCATTATCATGACCATTTTGATAATTTGCTCCTCTCCTTCCTCAAGGAGTTTTACTTTTGGAATCGATTAGTTTATCACGCTTGTAGCGTACCATAGACTCTGTCCTTCAAGGACTATAATATTGGAGCATTTGCAGCTTAATTAAAATACTGGGTCAGCAAAATACATCTGAGATATTATTTGCAACATTTTGCAAATGAATTATCTCTTGAACTTCAAGTTCACATTTTTTTAACGAGGATCTAGATAATTAACCCTACACATAATTTTCAGCTGCTAAACATATCTCCCCCTAATGTTAGGAAATCTAACATTTACCCCCAACCTCATTTGGGGATCCATCTTTGTGCGTGGTGGAGCAATAAAATCATATGTGCACGTATCAAATTTTTAGATGGAAATTATTTGGTCCCTGAACCAATTGTGATGGGAGAACCTTGTTGGCTTGATGCATACACGTTAAATAAACTCATCTCATACCAAATTTTATTTGAGAGATCTGTTCTCATAATCAATGGTCTAGCTATAATTGGAGGCAAGCAATTTCTGCTAAAGCAACCAGTATTATCAACATAATTTTATAGTTTGGAACTTTTCTCTTAATTAAACAATTTGAGCAAACAACCTTACAAAAACAAATTTGTAAGTTGATACAAATGCACATGTGACCATACCATAGATGCATCTATTAAATCATAATAGTCAGCGGTCCACATGGCAGGTGAACGGGCCCATATTCAGCTTTTTATATGTTCCAAATAATTTTAAGGGATACAATCCCAACCTTAGCTGGTACAATGATCATTTTATCATGAGAAAAAAAAACACATGAGAATTCTTGAAGAATCTTTTATTTATTCAACATATGACCACATGAATTCTCAATTCTTTTGCATCACATTTGAACCAAAATGGTCAACCAGTTATGCCAACTTATATTTATTCTAGTAAACTTCTAGTTTACTTTTGCATGTGATTCCATCATCATGCCTATATTTGTATACAACAAACAAGAGAAAGGCGGGTAACCTTTTATGTAAATATTCATAACCCGCTTTGATTGTAGTTATCTGAAGATAATTCATCTTTCAATAATTTACAGTCTCAATATAATTATTATTTCAATTCCTCCGAAACTTAAAAAGTTTCTTTTGAGACTTACTACAACCTCAATATTATAAATTATTTTTATTTCTGGATAGTAACAAATTAGTTCTTCCGAAACTCTTAATTAAGTTTGTGTACTGCCACAAAATTCACAACATCATTCTTATGGTGACCATCTCCTTCAATGATAATACATGCAAGACTTATTTCTTGACAACCAATGACAAATTTGTGTTGTCACACAATAGTATTTATTTTGGTCATGGCCACAACCTTAAGGAAATAATTCTTTCTTTCTTTTGTTAGCAATAGTTCATGATAGAACATACCACAATATTTTTGAGGTACTCAAAGTATATGACCAAATAATCATTTATGTCAAAATATTTCTTTTCAATCTCTCAAACCTCCCGTAGAGGTGAGATGTGATATTTATCCGACAATACATGAACATGTTCTTATCCATACGAACACAAGTCACATTTTCTTCAAGAAATGGATCATAAACATTTGTACATGCTACATAAGTTTTTATTAGAAACTCATTGTCATGCTTTGGAATTATCAAATTTATGTGACTCACCTCAACATCACTTTAAGGGGTCAAATGTACCAAATGTACTACCACTTTGTATTCCTTTATTTTGATGCAGGATTTACAAAACTTTTCAAATTTGGTTTGCACCAACAATAATGTGCCCAATAACTTCTCATACCACTTTGATGTATTAAAATTACCTTCAAAAATTACCTTCACATTTGAAGGAGCATCTTAAGAAAAAATGTGTCCAATAACCGTTCATACCACTTTAATGGACAAATTACCTTCACATTTGAAGGATCATCTTAAAAACCCATAAAGTTCTTCTGTTTAATTATCACAATGATGACCATTAATATTTTACCACACTCATATTCATACATTTAACCACTTGTAATTTTCAGACACATTATATCCTGCTACCACATTCATATAAGAGAATGGAGTAAATTAATTGGGCAAATTTCATGACTTTCAGTCAAAAGTATCCAACTTTATGTTAGTCATCATCATATCATTACTATAGTGCATTAGGACTTAAACCCAATGTGTTACCCATTTTAAGACTCCTTTGTTCATAATTCAATGAGACTTGAACCCAACTTCTTATTATCATAGTGCACCGAGACTTTACTCGACGTCTTACCCACTTGGTGCGGTAAAATTTGAATTCACTGTCTTAACCTCAATCAATGTCATAATAGGCCAAGTATACTTAAACTCACCTTCAAACCTTTGAAATGTTACCACTTTTGTGATTTTATACATAAATAAATTAATTCTTAAGAAGAAATGAAATATAGTCATATCACTCCAATTGTTAGATTAAAAAAAAAACAAATACAAATGCATAAAATCTTAACTTACCCAATTATGCCATAAAAGTTGGTATGACTAATCTGCAACTCAATAAATCATCAAGGCTCAAATATTATAAAAATGTAGATACGATGAATTGAAATTATGGATGTGAACCACTTAGATTCTAGATCATCTATAGATAATATGTAAATAATTAAATACATATGTTATCACTTAAGTTAGTAAAGTAATATTACAGTACATATTTTCTTGATCAAGAAACATACCAGTATATCACAAAGAGAAAATACGACCACTTCGAAAACAGAATTGCTCCATTCGTGAATATCCCCTAATTAAATTGTGATAGCAAAATTATAAGAGAATCGTGTTGATAACGTATTGTAAAACTAAAGCAAAATAAGACAATAAATATTGAAGATGAAAACAATAGAAATATAGAGACAAGATATGAGAGTATTTCTTATTCTTCAAAGTTTTCAAGTGTATACAATATGAACCTTTATGCCTCTATTTATAGTTTAACATAGAGGCATACAAAAGGTTAGTCTTAAACATGACATTAACATGAATATATTGAAGGAGGTTATGAAAGTGAAAGGTTACAGGAATAATGGTTATAAAGTTGGAGGTTATGGAGGTTATGGTTATCTTCATAATGGAGGAAAGTAATAGAGAGAATGGGTGAGAGTAACTTCTTGGTGTAATGGACATCCACACTATGATATTTTATAACACATGATGTATTTTTAGTTTTAAAATGTTGATAAAAAAGATGAAAACATAAAAGTTGATATTAAAATCTTTAGTTAAATAAACAATCCAATTATCATAATTTCATTCTAAATTCCATTATCTTTATAGCAATATTATTGGTTCAACCAACAATATTAAATCTACTCGATGATAAATTATGTTACTTTTTTTTTGTATAAATGACTATGTACTAGAAATAAACAAAGAAAAATATATTTGTTCTAAATCATGGTGAGGAAAAAACTACTTGAATTTTATTCGAACATAGTTATGCACAAAATTCAAAAGTTAGAGAGATTTCATTTTAATTTTTTTTTATATTCGATGCTCGTAGTGACACTCATTTAATACATATTTGTGTTGCATAAGATCCAGTAATATTAAAACATTTATATTTAAACTTTCATTCTTATAGTGTGCATTGCAAGAAGAGATAATTATGTTCCTATAGTGAAACATTACCGTTGAGGTATACTTTTACAATAAAATAAAATGAAATAAAAATAAAACACATAATTTAGTCGTATAGAGATTATCATAATTTAGTCGATCACCAGAAGCCAGTTTGGGTCTGGTCACATTCGTAGGACCTCTGTCGCGTTAGCAGAGACCTTCTGTGTTCGCGAAGAAGTGAGTGGTCTAGTCTTATTTAAAGACAAGATGTGAATGCAATAGTTTTTGACAATTTTTGCAAGATTATTTCTCCCTCATTTCTTGTTGAAATTTGGTGACTCGATGTCCTAAGAATCCGTAATTGTCAAGGTTATGTGTTAGAGTGATTGGATTGCGTTGGTGAATCTCCATCTGTGGTGAATTTCGGCATGAAGCTGCTGGCCCACCCCTTTTGCTTAGCTTTCTTGTTGTTTAATTTGCATGTATGTTGTGTTGGCTGTTTCCCGCCTCGAATTGTGTTCAGTTTTGGAACACAAGTTTTAAGCATTAGTTTAGAACATCTTGACGGAGTCAATTTCATAAATTCGAGTGTGGGTCCCACAATTCCCGTTTGACTTCAAAATTGATCTAATGACATTTTAGGTATTTTTTGTGTCACGATCCAGACTGTCGTGATTGGCACCCACACTAACCCTCCTGTGGGAGAACCATTACTACATCCCAACTGAGAAATTTAATGAAAAAAACTATGCATTTAAAGATACGGCAGCAAGTTTGAATGACTAAAGAAATACGGAGTTCCCATAAACTCCGAAAGTTTAACAAACAACTAACAAACTATTGCGGAAGTTGACCCCTAGAACTGAAAGTCATTATACCAAAACTACTACCCAACAAGTATAAGAGAATGGGTACAAACCCAAAACTAAATATACGAGTAAATCTAATTAGAAAGTCCGAGTCCGAAAAGAATGGACTAAACAACACAGGACCCATGGAAACCTGGAAGAACTGACTCTCCTTGAATCCGGTCTCGATCACTGATCTCCTAGCTGTGATATATCAGTAGCCGCCTGAAGATGCCCTGTACTCAACAAAGAATGACCAAGTGCAGAATCAGTACACAAACCACAATGTACTGGTAGGATTACGCGGCTATTCTGATAAGCGAAACATTGGGAATAATTCACAACATAGTAAACCCACGTATACAAAATACATAGATCAGTTATCATTTCAAGAGAAACATAAAGTTTCCATTATCAACCATAATAGAAATGAATGCAATAATCACATTGGCCCTCTCATGGAACCCACACCTAAGCTGTCAGTGTGTCGGAACGTGACACCTGATCCAATATATGTGCCGGAACATGACACCCAATCTAATATATGCGTCGAAATGTGACACTCGATCCAATATATGTGTCGGAACGTGACACCCGATCCCATCAGCATAACCACAATCACAATCACACCTATAATGAACATTACTCATAATCATATAATCAAGAATTAGGTTCATGGGATGCAATCGTTCACACATACTGACTTTCATTGGATTTGATTGGAATTTTCCTATTCACATACAAGCATGCATACAATGAAGCAATTAACCGACATATATCACACAAACAGGAAATAAAACCATCACCTACCTCGAAACCAAGCTTGAATCATCTTAAGACACTTTAGCCTTCCCTTTCCGGATTTGATCTTCTTGTTCTTAGTCTAAAAACAATCAATTCATGCAAGGATCAATAAACAAGGCCTAATTTACCCGGATAATAATGAATATAGCTATCCATGGCAAAACCCAAGATCCTAATGTTCAATTACGGCTTTTCCCACCATTAATTCCAGGCTTAAATCCTCCTCCAATGATAATCACCAAAGATTCTAAGTTCTACAAATTGAAAAATGGATTAGGGGAGTAATAATCTTACCTTTAGTGCTAGAAAACGTGGACAACTATCAAGAATTGTTCTAGGTCATCTTTTAGCTCTCAAGAAAGAGGTTTTGCAGAAAATAAAGATTTTTGGGATTTTCCCCGACTTAATTCGCGATTGTCCTGCCACAACGGGACCCAACCTGCCACACCGGCCCCGCCCTTACGGGATTAATCCTGCCCCGACGGCTTGCACATAGACAGAAAGTTAGAGTTAGAGTTCTAAACTTCCATTTCACAACACACCTTCCACCCTTGACATTCAAAAACTACACATTCAGGCTAAGATAAGTTTCGGGAGTTCTACTCGCCCGAATGTCAAGCCTCGAGCCTACACCCTAGATGTGGCCAGAACTCGAAGACCATTACTGGCCTCAAGCGAACCTTTGGCTTGGCTTACTTAACTCAGCGGAAGACTATAAGTATTAAGAATGAGATTCACATGCTAAATAACTCAACTGTCTTGAAACTAAAATTACTCAAATAACTTAGTCAAATAGCTTAGAATGTTTAAAAGTCAACATTTAACTTGGCCAAAATGGCAACTCAAGTCTTAACATATGAAATAACAATGTAAAGACATCCGACTACAAACTGTCTATGAAGCCTATAAACAAAGAGGGATATCGGGACAGGACCCCCAATAATCCTCACATCTGAAATACTAGAAAGCAAATAAAGGAGTCCTTTGGAATGAAAAAAGGCTCACCAACAGACTCTGAATGTTCAATTTGGATCAACGAGGCGCTGGATGCTGATCCTGGTTACCTGTGTCTGCATAATAATACGATGCAGGCGAACTGGCATCTATACATTGAATGTACGAGTATGCTAGTAGGAATGCTAAAACAAGATGTAGGCTTGAAAGGATTCTGAAAGGAAACACTTACATGGCTCTTCTCAACTTGTGAATAACTTAACTCAAATATAAAGAGATGAAGCACATGCATTATATATAAAGCGTATAAAACAGTTGCAACCAACTTACTTCGTTAAAGATAAAGCAATAACAAACTCAACTTTACTCATATAAGAAAATAATATGGTTTCTGTGGGAGATTCTCTAACCAAAACCCACCACAATGAACCTAAGTGGTGATACAACGTTTTTACCATCACGCTACCAGACTGTCCTATACTTTGCCGTCATATAGAACTACTTAACTTAGTGCATCCACTAGTTTAACTTATGTGATCATCTAAAAAGTATGACCCATTAATACCCATGACGGCTACATGGTTTATGGAGACTTGAATTAATATGAACTCGCATCCCCATATAGGTGCTCAATACTACTCCCAAATATATACTTAGCTCATATGTTTTAAAAACAAACTTCATTCTTTGGTTTGAGATAATTACTAAAAACTTTGCTTAAAAGCTTTCTTGAAATCGATGTTCCCTTTTCTTGCTCAAATGTGAAAAAATTTATAAACTCTTTGGGGAATACTTAGTTCCTTTATAGATTTTTGAGAAATGAACTCAACTCTTTACTCTTTGCTTAACTTGAAACTTAGGTCTTAAAAACAAAGTTAAAACATTTGTTAAAGAGTTTTGAAAACTTTAAAAACCTTGCTTGACTTGCTTCTTAACTTCTAGACTTGACTCTTAACTTCTCTTGACTTTGATCCTAACTTTACTCGAATTGGATTATAGGTTCAAGTTTCATGATCTCATGTTTATGGATGATTTCATGATGTTTAGATATACATTAGAGTGTTGGAATCAACTAGAAAACATAGGTACATTGCTAAGGAACATGTACGAATGGGAAAGAAATGGGAAGAACTGGAGTCCCTAGAGCTTTGAGAGGTGCGTGGCGCCAGCCCTCAAAGTTAAGAGGGCTTGCTGGGGCGCTATGTATGGCGCGACGCGCCGAAGCCCAAAGTTCAGAAGAGCTTTTGTGGCGCTCTGGCAGGCGCAACGCCCCAAGCCCTTGCCCAGGTGAACTCCTACTTTTCTTGCTCGTTTTTCATCTCTAAACTCTCTAAACTTCAATGTTTCTTCCCCCAAACACTGAGAATCACTTATACTATCAATATATGATAGATTCAACCCGAAAGTACACCTGGAAACATGAATCAAACCATAAGAAACTCCAACAACACAACTCACAAGAATTCAAACGAATATCATCCAAAACTCAAAGGATTTACTTTCAGATCAAACATATTTCGCTGAATTGAATCATGATTGGTGCATGGGTGCACTAACCCAATGCTATGTGAATCTCATATACCTTGTAGGGATCACCCCCGACGAATTCCACACGCTAAACTCGACGATCTTGACGAATCTTGCTTCCTCTTCTCCTTTCTCCTCTTTTCTCTTTTCTTCAAGCCCTAACGTGAACTCTAACTTTTCTAAACTGACCAAAATTAGGTTTTACCCCAATTAATCTCCTAGAAATGAATTAGAATAAATAGGTAAGGAAAAGACTAAATTACCTTTCTAAAATCCGGATTAGACTTTCCTTAATCCAACCGCCAAACTTCCAAAGAGCATAACTCACTCATACAAACTCGGAATCGCGCAAACTCGGCGGCATTGAAGAGATCATTCCAAGAACTTTCGAACCATATCTGTAAATACACCTAAATTTTACTGAGCTAGGAGTTATGACCGTTTGAATTTAACCAAAAACTCACTTTTAACTTTACTTAAACAAATATTCAGATTTCAATTCTTTCCAAAAATCACTATTTCCAATTCTTAGCTTCTTCCTAGCTATTTCGAATTGTGAGATGTTAAACCAAATTCGATTCCGTAAAGATGTACAGTCTCTCTAACGTCTTGGCTATCCACTCATGTGATCAAATTCGTAATTAACTCTCGAATTCATTACCAGATTTCCCTAGACCTCACCTAACTCAGATTTCATCCAAATCTAGACTAGGCTAGAAATTTCCAAGTAACTACTCAAAAGTTTTCTGGCCCAAATTATTTCTCCATTGGCTTTTCTATAATGACAAAAACAGGTCGTTACAATAGATACCTATTTACCCATCACTCATCCCCGAGTGATAAACTAGCAAAAACTGACTACGGTAAGAGTATAGTAGTACCTGAATCATTGAACAACTGGGGATACATGACTTGCATGTCCTTCTCGGTTTCCCAAGTAGCTTCCTAAACTGGAAGATGCTTCCATTAAACTTTCACAGACTTAATCTCCTTGGTCTTCAGGTTCCAAATATCACGATCAAGAATTGCAATCGATTCCTCCTCATACTGAAGGTCTTTATCTAACAAAATTGAGTCCCATTTTATGATGTCATCCTTGTCCCCATGATACTTCTTTAACATGGATACATGAAACACTGTATGAACTACAGGTAAGCTAGGAGGTAAGGCGAACCTATAAGACACTGGCCCTACACAATTAATGATCTCAAATGGTCTAATGTATCGAGGACTAAGCTTTCCCTTCTTGCCAAATCGCATCAACCCTTTTATGGGTGATACTTTAAGAAGAACTTGTTCACCGAACTGAAATTCCATGTCTCTTACCTTATGGTCTGCATACTTCTTCTGTCGACTCTGGGCAGCTAGGAGCTTACCTTGGATGCTTCTTACCTTATCTTGAGCATCCTTCACCAAATCAACTCCCAAAGGTTTCACATCTCCAGCCTCAAACCATCCTATGGGTTATCTACATACCCTCCCATATAGTGCCTCGAACAGTGTCACGTTGATGTTGGAGTGATAACTTTTATTATAAGAGAACTCACACGAAGGTAAGAACTTGTCCCAATGTCCTCCAAAGTCAATCACATATGCCCTCAACATGTCGTGTAACACTTGAATAGTTCTCTCTGAATGTCCGTCTATTTGTGAAAGGAAGGTTGTGTTAAACGTCACTTGAGTGCCCAACTCCTCTTGCAATTTCCCCCAAAACATAGATGTAAACTCCGTACCACGGTCCGAGATGATATAAAGGGGCACTTCATGCAAACTCACTATACTCCACATACACCTTAGCCAACTGTTGCGTATTATAGTCTACTTTGGAATAAAGTGGGCTCACTTAGTCAGTCTATCCACCACTATTGATAAGTCCAAGATTTGGACTTATTTATGAATTTATTTTAATTGATTTAGTGTCCTAAAATGCATATTTTGTGCCAGTAACTGATGTAAATCCTTGAATTTAAGGTATTTTGATTTAGGAAAAAAACATGTATGCTAACGAGCAAAAAGGAACAAAGTAGCTGAAATAATGAAGAAAACAAAGCTTGACGATCACCAAACCCATTGGGTGAGTCACCGAATGACCATGATCTCGCCTAAAGTTCCATTGTGCCAAGCCTTGAAGGAGAAAACCAAGTCGGTGATAGAAAGAAGCAGTCGGTGAGTCATCGAACAGTTCCGCAATGCAGTGCTATATCGCCCAAAGTTATAGAACTTGAGGTTGCTGAAGGCCAAAGCAAAAAAGCGATGGAATTGACCAAAGGCCGGATCACCGAGTGGATTGGCGATCCCGACTTATTGCGCCAAATGGTCTTTTGCAGCACATTTTTGTGACTATAAATACATTTTAAAATTCTTAGTTTAGTATCAAGTTTTCATTATAGAAATATTATTATTAGTTTTGAAGTTGTGAGCTAAGAACTGAGAGTATTAAGATATTTCCTTAGCCTTGAAGATTTGAAGATTTGAAGATTTTCATTTATGAGAAATTGGAAGTGGGTGTTGAAGATTCTTCATCTTACACCTCTGTAAAGACAATATTAATCTTACCTAGTTGATAGAAACACAATTTGGTAACGATTTTTATCTTTTTATGATGTCTAGCTAAAACCCCAATTCTTGGGGTGAGATTATGTGATTATGGGTTGATATAGATGTTGTGTATTCTTAATTGATAGTTTAAATGTTGTTTAAAAGTGATTTAATTCAGTAATTGTGGGTTAATCTAAAGGTTTGTAGTTGTAAATGTAACTTTACCTTCGTGTTTTTGGCTTGCTCGAGAGAGAGGTTTTAAAACCAAGATTACTGATTTAATGGTCTGTGGATATTGGGTTTTCATGGGTTCAGCTCGATAGAGTTAATCCTAAACCCTTTTCCACACATTCAGCTCGAGAGAGTGAATGGACTAAAGCGTAGGCTGTTCTTAATTGCTGCTTATTGGTGTCCGAGAGAAACCAATTTGATTCGGGGTAAATTATTCGAGAGAAAGTTTATCCCCATTAAAGTCTAGCTTATTCACTGATTTACAACTATTTACTATTAATTGCAATCACACATTTGTCTACCTTAGCCCATAATCCAATCACATCCCAAGAACCCGTCTCTATACTTGTTATTTTCATGTTATTTGTTGTTGTAGCTGATAGTTGAAACCAAACCCCCTTTTTCTTTGACACTTGTGTCACCCCAAACTTTAACCATGCTTTTATTCGTAAATGATTTTACCTATGATTGACTTGAACATATTTATGCTTGCCTATTGATTCTCAAATACGTAACACTCTCTCTGGGATTTGACTCCAACTCACTTAGTTGGGTTATATTACTGACTAACAATCGTTGGATGAAGTGTCTTTGAAACGTTATTAATCCAAATGGTGCCACTGTCGGGGAGTGGTGTTGTTTGAGAATTTTTAGTTAAGTTGAATTTTGTTCCTGTTAGTCATAGTTGAACTTACTAAATTTTTAGTTTTGGGTTGTGTGTTGCTGTTTTGAGCAGAGAATTGAAGCATATTTGGTAGCAACAGTAACCCAATGGATCCTCCTCCTTTGAGATTGATGATTCTTAGGGAGGGTGAGTCCATCTATGAGTTGTGGCAAAGGTTTAAAATCTTATTGCAGCAGTACCCAACTAATGAGATTCTAGATAAACTACGTCTGGAATGTTTCTACCAGGTTCTTGGCCTCAAAAATAGAATAATGGTTGACCAACTCTATTGGGGCTGCTTGATGCGACATTGCTATGAGACCACATCCCAACTCCTTCATTGTGTGGCCAAGACCAACAAGGAGCAGATGGAGAAAGAAAAGGACTACGACTTGGTCACTTTGTTGGTTCAGCTGGATATCTTGGCCTAAAAGGTGAAGGCTTTGAGGTACTGTCCACAAAGAAGGACAGGTACATCCATCCCCCATCACGAGCGTCGAAACATGAAGAAGCAAGAGGGCTGGTAAATTGAAGAGGTCCTCTTACTCATTCTACATAAAGTCGAAGAACACGACAGAGTGTTGGAGGGGATAAGAGAGAATGTCTTGATGATGAACCAGATGACGACCTCTCATTCCATGCTCATTCAGCTACTAGGTTCCCAAATGGACCAAGTACTGAATGACCTCTACCCAGAACCATAAGAGGGGGGTTCCTTATAAAAATGAGGTGAACCCCACTAATGGAACTTAAGTGGAGACTTAAGTAGTGCCACAACGTTAACTGAGGCGCTTCTTGGGAGGCAAACGAAGTGTTTATCGCTTTATTTTTGTTTTAGAAATAATGCTGTGTTGATTATGCAAGTTGAAGTGTAGAAAGTGTTAGAAAGATAGAAATTGGCGAGCTAAAAGAATAGTCGACGCATCGCCGAAGAAGTGGGCGAGCCCGACCTAGATCTCCGTTAGACTCAAGACATTTTCAAAGTGGAGTCTGTAAAACTCAGCGAGCCCATGAGCAACTTGGTGAATCGCCGGCCAGGTCAGTGATCACTATCTAGTCCGCTGTTTGGACCCCACATTAACTAGAGGTCCTGTAAAACTCAGTGTACCCATTCGACATGTCGCTGAGTGGGTCGGCAAGAAAAACTAATGTCGCCGAATGGGCGAGAACTGGATGGATTTTAATCTTCCCAAACTCACACCACACAATATTCCCCGTACTTTTTGCATTTTTGAGTGATTTAGTCATCGGATTTGTGTTCGAAGTGGATTACTTTGCCTCCTAGCATTTCAAATTATTTTAATCAGAATATAAGGTTGGTTTTCCGAACCCCGAGTTTATTTTTAGTGATTTTGCACTCTTATGCAATTGATCTTATCTTAATGATGTGTGTTGGGCCTCTCTGATCTTAATTGTTTTTGTACGTGCCTATGTTAGTTTTATAATATTTCCCGTAATATTTATATTGTTGAATTCCCGTAATTTGGTGTTGTAACACCCCTCAAAATGAAATAGGATAATTAGAGCTTCACATGCGTGCTAGTAGTTGATAAAATTGTATAAATGTTTGAAAATGAGTTTATAGGTCAGTTTAGTTGAGTTTGAAGTCAAACGTCAAAGAGACGTTCAAGACGTTCGAAAACTAGTCATTTGCATGCTAGTGTGTTCTAGTGTGTCTTGCATGTTTTTATGTGTTGTTTGGAGTCTAAAATCAGTGGAGGTGACCCTAGTGACTTAATAAATGTTTTTAGGGTCAAAACGTTTGGGTACGACTCCCCGGGACCACCCTAACGGTCCCCCGAAAAGGACCCCAACCCTTGGCCAAACAAACTGCATTTGAAAATGTGTATGGAGAGAGCATGTCCGCGTCGCGGACTAGCTTCACCATAGACCAAATGTTTGGTCCGCGTCGCAGACGTGTCGCGGATTCTTCTGTCTCAAAATTTAATTTTAGAAACTTGTGGGAACATCTCCGCTTCGCAGACTTGTTTCCCGATGAAATCTGCGAAAATAAAACTCACGTTTTACTTGTTTCAAAAGGTCCAACTAAGTGAGGGGTAGTTTGGGTACTTTGGAGAATTATTATAAACAGTTATTATACCTATTTCAGGGTTTTTTTAAGTGGGTTAAAACCCCAAGACCTAGAATTAGACCCCATTCTTCAAATTGACCCTTCCCTCTCAAATAATTTCTCTCTAGAACTCCATGGAAGACATTGTCGAAGCTTCAAGCTAGAGGATGGGTTCCTACTGATTTCTCCTCCAATTCCTAAGGAAATTAATCACAAAGGAATGGGGATTTTATCTTTGATTCTCATTTCAATCAAAGAGACAAAGCAAAGTGATTTCAACGTTTTTCAAAAACACTAAAAACCCCAATTTCAATTCTATGCTTGGGTTCTTGCATGAAAGTATTTCGAATGATGATTTATGTTACTATTGATGGTTTTAAGGCAAAAAACTCCATGAACCCTTGCATATCTTGAAACCCTAATTTTTGGGTCTAAAGTGGGTCTATTGATTTTGATCTAATAATGTGATATTAATGTGTAGATTGTTATGGGCTATTGATTTATGTATTGTTCTATATTGAATTATGAGGAATTGATGGTCAATTGTGTTACATTGGATGTTGGCCTTGAATGGGCAATTGTGATCTAAGGTTTATGATGATGATGAAGTT
>JAJOOO010014412.1:0-24881 GCA_029582685.1 Solanum piurae | reverse complement strand
TGTCACAAAACCAGTTGTGACTGTTATTTTATCAATTACTGAAATTATGTTTAGTCCTTTAAGTTTTAGTATTGTCAATTTAGTCCTCGTATTTACTTTTCCTAAGCAGTCCCTCATTCTGTTAGAGAGTGGACACGTGTCTTTATTTTATGAATTATGTTAGGGTACTATATACCCCTCTGTACTGAAATACAGATTAATGATTATCAAGAAATTATCTCTTCTCTACTCTGTCTTTCTTTCTTCTTCCATTTTCTTCTCAATTTCAGTCTCGATAGTGAGCTCCTGTTACATTAACTATGCGGCTGAAGATCTCCTTTTGCCGCTTATATACTTGAGACTTCGAGCCCTAACCTACTGCTGTTTGTTTCCTTGAGGAAGACGGACTCCTAAGAGAGTCATACCAACGTGAAACGGGGAAATACAACTTTCAGAGAATATGTTGTATTGCTATCAAATTTTCAATTAATATTACCTCTTTTTTTTCTAATCCCAAAATACTATGTAAAATAATATATAAAATATAAAATAATAATATATAAATGTAAAATAAAATAAAATAAAACTTTTTCTGCTTCCATTAAAAAAACAGTTTTATTAATTTGTCAAACGCCTTAATTTTTCAAAACAAGTGTTATTTTTTTTTCTTGTTGGGAGCGTCACCCCAAATAGGCCTGCAGAGCGCGATCCGGATTTAGTCGGAGCTCCAATATGGGCTCCGAACACCGAATGGAAAACAAAAAAAAAAGAGTAAATTTTAAGTTTAGCAAACATAAAAATCATATTTGTATGTTATACTTATAGTTTGCATAATTGCGCTCCATAGCAAACATAATATGTATATTTCGGTATACTTATATAAAAGAATCAATTGTATAAGTATATATTTGGAATCTATATACAAATAAGAAAATATTTTTTTTGTATAATATGTGTTTGTATAAAGCGAGAAAGAGAGAAAGTGAAAAGAAAACTGGGCAGGGGAAGATATATATTGTATAATTATAAGTGTATAGGACAAAATATATATATGTATTTATATTTGCATATACACTTTTCTTTCATTTTTTACAAACACAAACACAATGTATACATTTGTGTTTGTATAAAGTGAGAGAGGCGAGAGAGAGTGAGTGGTGAGCAAGATATCTGGGGAGAGAGACAAACGAAAAGATATGTATTTATATATACAATTTTCTCTCGCTTTATACGAATACAAACATAATTTATACATTTGTGTTTGTATAAAGTGAGAGTGGTGAGCAAGATATCTGGGGAGAGAAGCGAATGGCAAAGTGTTGTTTTATTTAGAAAATATATTTAGACTGATTTTAGAGTCGCCACTTAATTTTTAAAGAAAAATTAAAAAAACTATATTTTCAAAAGATTAAAACAGGGAATCTAATGAAAATATCATAAGGGGGTTCGGGGTTCATATTAGCATTTCAGAAAGGGTTTGAAAGCACTCGAAATGCTCGCTAATACGCGATTATCCGACAATTAATTATTTGGCTAAATTTATTTGACTTTATCTGATTTGAACAATTGCTATAATTAGGACCGGGTAAGGGGAAATATTAAGATTTTATCTAAGTGAAGTATTTTGCAAAAAATATTTTTTTAAGCCTCGTTAAAGGTGATTGATTTAGTTAAGTTATAAAATCAAAACGTGTATCTTTTGTGGATTTGAATTTTAAAACCTTAAGATTTAGTAGCAAATATTGATAGATAAACAATTATGAAATAATAAATCAAAGAAGAAATTTGGGCCCAAGTCTGGTTTTCTGTCCGTCTGGGCCAACACTTGAGCCTAATTTCATTTTGGGCTTTTTTTCTTGCCACATGTCCTAAATTTTAACAAGACAATAATAAGTAAAATAACAAGGGCTTAGGCCCAAAATACAAAATACAACTTCTGAAAGAAGAGTGGTGGGCCTCTTTAAGCCCATTTTCTCATTTTTCTAGTGTATACGAATCCGTATCGGCTCCGGATCCTGTTCGTCAAATTTTCGGAAACATGTTCTTCAATTCTTTGCTCGAAAAAGAGGTTGACTCGATGGAAAATAAACTCGGATATGCAAGAGAAGAGTCCGAAATAGATCCGGATGACATCATATGCAACAATAGTAAAATAAAATAAAATAAGGATTAGTAATCAAAAATGACATCTCGAAACTGTAGTTCCAAACGGTAACAATGATTCACCAATTTAGGGAAACAGTAATGCATCCAAGGGAAACTTCAAGCAAAGCAAAATAAATAAATTGGAGTTGAATCATATAATATAACAAACATTTGGCAGTATATGGCCTACACATAAAAAGTCACTACACCTTGATAAGCAAATAAACACAGTGGATTAAATATAAAATCTCTATATGGCCACTTAACAGTAAAAAACAAACAAGAGAAAAGGTTAAACAAACTGAATTTGGCTAGAAAAGAAAAATTAGTAGGATATGTCATCTTATGAATTCGACTAGATGAATCAGAATGATGAGAACATGCTATCCAAAATGCTGCAGGTGGCGAACAAAATGATCAACATATAAGCACGACAGAAAATTCAAAATAATAATATAATGAACTTAAAGAAATACTATCAACTCATAGGGTGCGAGATTGAATAAACGGAGACATAGTACTAAGGAAATTTCATACCGACTAATGCTTTATTGAATAGGCAGGAACTAGATCATTCTAAATCAAGAAAATCATGGAATAAACTTAAGCTAATGTAACAAGAATCACAATCAGTCTCACGAAGCTCTTTGTATTCATAGCCAAACATTTAGCCAACTAAGATGAATAAGAGAACCCTAACAAAATTTGGTCACCAAAATACTAAAAGAGAAAAATAAATAAATAAATAAATAACTAAATAAATCTGACGACCAGACTCAATCAAAACATGCTGGACTTCAAACAACCAAGAAAACATCAAAACTAATCACATCTATAACGGAAGAAAGGTAAGGCCGTAGGGAAGATGACATGGACATCCAACCTTTGTCAAGCAAATTGAAAACAGAGAACAAAAAATAACATTCGAAATATTAATCATGGTAAGCAAATCACTAATCAAATCCAAAACATCACAGAAAGATATAAGGATGAGGTTGTTACCTTCTTCGGGGCAGCGACTAGAACAAGAATGAGCAGAGGACGATGATTTTTCCACCAACTACTCTGGAGAACTCTGAGGATTCCGACAAAATTTCCAGCAACCAGAAAGAAACGCTAAAAAGAGATAGAAGTTTTTCACTAAAAACAACTCCCTTTTTTACTCTCAATTTTCCAACCGAAAAAAAAATCTCCCCCCCTTTAACAATGAGGGAGATGGAGGTATTTGTAGATGAAATTAGGGCAGAAACTCTTGGGGGGGAAACAGACGAAAATCCAATAGGGATAAGGCCCATTCAAAATTCGAAATCGAAAATCTTTCACTCTTTTGGGGAGGCAACTTTTCTGAGGAATTCACCCCATTCCAGAAGATGAAAGGGTGAGACGAACGGTCCGGATCGATTTACTCGTCCTTGGGTGCGACGTGGCTCCATCTCAAGGCCACGAGGACGGATTCACAGTTGCTCTACTGCTGCGACTTGTACAAACTGAAAGGGACGTGAGGAAGAAGATGGGGCGCGTGTTTCGGGTTGATTTTTTGGGCTGCTGGACTGGGCTGATTTCGAGGTTGATGGGTCGCTGCTTTCTGGAATTTCTTGGTTTCCATCGTGAAGAAGATGAACACGTGTAGGGTCGGTTTTTTTTTTTGTTTTTAAAAAAAAATGTTTTGTACGTATCTGGGTGTGCTGAATGTATTGTATATTTGTATTGTTGGTTTCTTTGTTGAAGGAAGAGTGGGCCGGGTTTGGGCTGCTGTTGAGTCGGCTGGGAAATTATTTGGTGGGCTGGAAATTGGAGTTGTATGTCTATGTAATGTGTGGGTGAGTTTTGGAATAACGGAATAAAAGAGGGAATTGGGTCGGTTAGAATGGGCTGCTGAAATGTTGAATTGGAAATTAGAAATGGCCCAAAATTGGTCCTTTGAATCTAAGAATTTAGCCAAATCGAGTTTAATTAGCAAATTCGGTTAAAACTAAATGAGATGAATTTAAACAAGATTAATTAACAAGCTTCTTAAATTTAACAAAATAAAAATAATTAACTTTATCAAACTAATTAATTCAAAAACATACCTATAATTCAAACTAAATTAAATTAGTAAAGTGTTTAATGTTAAAAATAAATGAAACCTTTTCAAGATAGTTTTCAAGTATTTGTAAAATATATTAGTTACATACGTAACAATATAAAACATATTTATTATTTAAAATATTATAAAAGTGAATAAAATTCTTAAAAATATCTTGAAACATATTTTGAATTTTTATAAAATTAATTATTTCAAATCGTTTGGAATTAAAGAAGCTCGAAAATTAATTCTTATCGGGGAGGGTCAAAATCGGGTGTCAACAAGTGTTTGCTACAAATCAGAATTAAATGAAATTGTGGTTATAGCATTTAATTTTAATTAATAGTTTGTTATTTTATACAATTTTCTCTAAAAAGAATAATGTCAAAAAGCTCTAATACTACTAATCCAGGATTGGAAAAGCAAAGCAATACTATTTACTAATCTTCTATCATAATCTTTGACCTTCTCACCCTCCTATCAAGGGCCATATCCCAGAGTGGATACGTATAGGTAAGTACAACAAAACCATGTAACATAGGAAACAATGGCAATTTGTACTAATATTCAAGTAATGCATGTAAGACTGCGATAATAGACCCATGTGGTTCAATTCTTACCGAACCCAACGTATGTCGGGAGCTTAGTGGACCGGACTGTCTTTTTTTTTTATTCAAGAATTGGTAAATTCTTTCCTAATATGATACAACTCATAAAATGTACTCTGTAATTCAAGCTTATAGACATTGAAAGATCAACAAGAATATGAAATTTAATTTACCGGGGATCTAACTGTGTAATAGTGATTTCGTTTTTCGAATACATGCTTGTAGAATATTCAGAATCAGGGAATTTGCTTTCTGTGTAAAAACCAGGTTCCTTAGCTTCAGGTAGAATGGTATCATTAGCCAACATCACAACCACTTCAGACATGTCTGGCCTGTCTTCTGGACTATGTTGTACGCATAATAGAGCGACATGAATTAACCGTACCAATTCAGTAAAATAACATGAATCTGTAATATGCACATCAATCAGCTCCAATGGTCTACCTTCTTTATAAAGTTTCCATACCTGTTAATAACACAATCAGTATATAATGAGGAACATGTATCAGCAATTGAAGCATGTTTGATAGATTTAAGTTATATACACCGACACTTAGTAAGACTTTTTGCACTATCAGTGTACGTAGTCACACTATCACTTGTAATTACCTTACGAGTGGTCTGAATATGTAAGTACTTTTTAACATACAAGACTTACATGTCCGAGAAGGTTGATACTGTGACTTTCATGGAAAAATCCTCTGTTTCTCCGACCACTGATTATCTCTAGAACTAACACGCCAAAGCTAAATACATCTGATTTTATTGAGAAAACACCGTGTATTAGATATTCTGGGGACATGTAGCCACTGCATCACATATTAGACAGAAAATAGTGTTAGACAGATGATATTATAGGATTAGTACATAAGGTAAATGCTAAAAGGTGGTAGTGTGAAATTACTTACTGTGTCCCAACCACATGGTGTGTATTAGCACCTGTCTCGTTTCCTATCACACTTCTAGCTATGCCAAAATCCGAGATTTTGGGGTTCATATCAGCGTCTAGCAAAATGTTACTAGCTTTGAGGTCTCTATGGATAATTCTTAGCCGAGAATCTTGATGGAGATACAAAAGTCCTCTAGCAATTCCATTGATGATGTTGAAGGGCTTAGGCCAGTCGAGTATCGAGCTCTTCTCTTCATCTGTTAACAGATCTTCCAACAATTAGTATAGTAACTGATGCTCTAACTGCTTTTAGTATGTTAAACAGAATCTACTTCCATTTGAAATTAACAAACTTTTTCAAAATCATGGTGAAAGCTGCAAGCTCAATGCTATACTATGAGCAGTACTTGAGGTTTTATGTGTTAAGCAAGAGTAAGCATACCAAATATGAAGAAATCAAGACTTCTATTGGGCATGTATTCGTAGACCAGAATTTTCTCTTCTCCTTCAACGCAGCAACCTATAAGCTTCACAAGGTTTCGATGCTGAAGTTTGGCAATGCAATTAACTTCATTTTTGAACTCGTTGACTCCTTGCGAGGAAGATTTTGAGAGCCTCTTTATAGCTACCTCTTGTCCTCCCTCCAGGATTCCCTACGATATCATAACATACAGCTGACACATATTTAAGCTAAGGATGTTTTGACAGTGATAATTCAAAGTGTTACTAATCTGTTTACTGTCAAATATAGTACATATAATAAACCTACAATATATGCTACCTTGTAAACAGATCCAAATCCACCTTCTCCGAGCATGTTCTTGTCTGAGAAATTAGAGGTCGCTTTAGTTACTGTTGATAGGGAAAATAGTGGAAGTTCTAGATCATCTTTCAGAGTCATCTTCCTCTTCTTCTTCCTCGTCTTTATCAAAATATACAGCCCTATGATCAGGCCAATGACAGACACTCCGCTCAACAGTGATAGACTCATCACAAGTGCTTTCGTTTTCTTCTTCGAGCCTGAAAAAAAAATGGAGGGTAAAATAAACTAAATATATATTATGTGAACTTTTTAACAAATAGATAAGCAAAACACAATTAAAGCTAAGAATTGTGAAGTTTACTTCATTTAGCTAATGCTTCATATTGATCAAATAGTATTGAATTTGTTGCATAAATTTTACCTAACTCTGAGTTAGCTATCCTTATGTAAATGTCCTGTCCTCCAGGTAATTCTCGAATGTCAATCAAGTCGCCATACCAAAGCAAACAGCCACTGCCACCATTGCGTATATCAAGATTTGAGTAAGCCATACAAGAACAATTCTTTAGGCAAACTTTCTCGCACTCTCGGAGTGTCATTCTCACATCAAACCGTGAATACTGTGTATCTGGTAGCTTTATATCAGAGTACTTGAGAAATCCATCTCCATTCTGGCAATTAAGGGGTGTCCTTCTAACACACCCGCCGGACCACTTTGTCACTGACCAATTTTTCAGATCTTTAGGCACAAACTTGTCTAAGCAACGACAGACAGGAGAAAGTATGATGTTGCAGCTACCATATGCACCACATGCTCCATAATTTTCACAGGCATCAGCTGGTGAAGCCAGGTAAACATGCCATTCCTGTATCTTCTCATCCCACGTCCAACGCTTAAGCATACCATGACTGTTCAAGGTTAATTTCGATAAAACAGAATTATCCACGAGCTCGTAACTGTAAATTGCTTTCTTTTCATCAAAATCCAGCTTAAATGTATAAATAGTATTTTTTGTCAATCCTGGTACACCACTCCAGCGGAGTCCATTCCATGGTCCGCCACTGAACACCTTAACTTTACCTTTCCTCATGACATTCTGAGGATATCCAGTAGGATCACAATGATACGTATATTTCCCTGGAGCCGGATCATATTCGTTCTTCCATGAGGACAGGTAAAATTCTTGTCCAGTCACAAAGTTCTTACCAAGTTTCATGCCTGGTAAGAGCGTATTACTCGGATAATCAAAACTCTGCCACAGGAAGTTCTCAGGCTTAGTATCATTTGCATCTCTTATGATAAGATTCCCTGAATTCAACAACTGCGCAATTGGATTCTTCACAGCCAAAGGTCTCAACGAATTAGTAGACCATATGCTCGTATTAGCAGAAGTAACAAGAGCAAGTCGTCCTGGATCAACTATTTTCAGCATAACACGGCCTGATGTATTGTTGAGTGGAGTTTCTCTATTGGCAACCCATACAACAGACTTGTCAGGCACGTCGTCGTGCTTGTACCATATTCCAACATACCAATTATTCGTGAAACTACCTGGGGAAAAAAATCCCAATTCAAAGCTTCCATCACATGAAACAATGGTTTTACCCTCTATTAGAAAGTCAGTTGTAGTGATAGTATCTTTTGCACTAGAAATTGAGCAAAGAAAACCACATAACAATATGTGCAACATAAGCAGACAATTTTTCATTTGCTTTCTGCTGGATGATACCATTCCAATTTCCATAGTAAATGGCCATTTTTTGTCAACATAGTAACAAGCTAATTAAGGTGCCAAAATCAAGATCCGTGCAAAACTTTCTATTTGCTTTATCACATGCTACCATATACAATATTTAAAAAAAGTAGTGGTATCATAAATATATACACAAAAAGACGGCTCGGAAAATGACTTGTTTCTCTTTATAACATATATATTAGAAGTGTTTCAAGCTACTTTAATTTGTTTTGTTGACCAAATTTCTGAGATGATCACTCAATTGATAGTTCTGAAGAAAATTAACTATTTAAGATAATAAATATTAGTCGAGTGAACATCAACCACAATTTTTTCCAACTGAATATGGCATTTGACATCTTTTCCTTTTCTGTAAAAACACTTGCTGCAAAGTGCACGCGAGGAAATTGTGGACGATGGTCTAATTAACCCAGTGCTTGTTTATTCCTGGGCTTGGATCTTAACTAACGTTTTGCAAAAAATATTTGAATTCACATAAAAATAAGTGCCACAAATGCTAAACGAGGCAGTCTTGTTCACTCAAAACCATTGTGGTTAGTTTGTTCACTCAATATAGAGGAAAATTTGTTTTTTGTTAAACATTAAATTAGTAGTAATAAAAAATTGGATTGATAAATAAATTTGATTAAGAAAATAATGAATTTTATGAATATAAATGATAAAGTAGGAATTGATTTAAAGTAATGATAAATTTTATGTTGATGAGAATAATAAATTTAAAAAGTAAAGATATGATTATAATTTTTATTTACATATGAAATAAATGACTCGTAGATATAAATGTGGGGTTGTTTTAATAACGTTTTTGTATTTAAAAAATCACAAATCATGATATGAAATTCCCAAATCATGATTTTTGGAGAATATGAGATTCATATCTTGAGATGTAATCAGCGTAAAATTACATATTCCAATACTGATTTTATCTTACAATTTTATATCGTGATATGATATAGCATGACCAAATGCCTACTAATGCAAATAAAAAAAAAGGAAAGACAGAGATAGACGGGTGAAGTTGAACAGATAGCCGACTTTAGGGCCCTATTTTTTTTTTGGCAAAATATGGGCTTTTATTAATACTGAAATGAATTTGCAATTACACCTCCATACACTTCCACGGGCATGCCCCATTCCAAGACTAACCCAATACTAAAAAGTAAATAACTAAACATCAATTACTGGCCTATTCTCATTTCTAGATCGACATATATATCCTTGTATGTAGAGTTTCCTAATCGTTCCCCTTTCATTTTCATTTCCCCTTTTTCCGCTCCTCTGTCTCTATCTTCACTCTTCATTGTCTCCATCTTCTCTTGCTATGGATAATCTGTTAAATTTGACAAGATTCAAAGATGAATTAATGTGAAGATTTGGTAGTTAGGAAGATAATTTTTCATTGGTACAAAAGTCAAGATAACACCTTTTGTAGGTGAAATTTAAGTGAACCATAAAATGGTTTCACAAGGTAAATCTTGACATTTTGACACATTGTGATGTCATGGATGACATCAATAGAAAGAATTCACTCCTATAAATAGGTAGCTCCTAATTCATTTGTAACACACTTCTCACTTGCCTTTTCATCTTCAAAGGCATTTGATCTTCTTTCTCTCTTGTAGTATTTCACTTGTACTCTTTTAGAGTGAAATAAATATTGGTTGGTTGTGTCCGAGGAGTAGGCAAAAGAAAACAAAAGTTTGCCGAACCTCGTTAATTCCTGATGTTCTTTTTATTGTTGTCTCATCTACTATTTATTAGCTACCTTTAGATATAGCAGTTGTGATTTCATCACTCTCTATATATTCGGCTTCCACAACAATTGGTATCAGAGCCAAGGTATTATCTGAGTATGCTCTGTGGTTGCAACACAGTCTGAACTTCCACATCAGAAAAGATTTACTTTGGTCTTTGCATTGTTAGCTAGTAAATAATATTTATAGAAAAAATGGGAGACAATAAAAATGATGAGTCCACATCGAATGTCAATAATACGTCATCATTGGCATCTTCGCTTATGACACGAATTGTGTCAAATGCAAAATTTGCAGTTGAAGTTTTTGACGGGTCAGCACATTTCAAAATGTGGCAAGGAGAAGTCCTTGATGTTCTTTTTCAACAAGGGCTAGATATTGCCATAGAAGAAAAGAAATCATATGGTGTAGGCGAAGAAGATTGGAAGATTATCAATCGTGTTGCTTGCGGTACCATTCGATCTTACCTTGCAAGAGAACTAAAGTATCCATACACAAAGGAAACATCTGCAAATAAATTATGGAATTCATTGGAGGAGAAATTCTTGAAGAAAAACAGTCAAAATAAACTTTACATGAAAAGAAGACTGTTACACTTCACATATATTCCTGGTAGCACTATGAATGATCATATCACCAACTTTAATAAGTTGGCGACATATTTGCGGAATATGGACGTGACTTTTACGGATGGAGATATGGCCTTAATGTTGTTAGGTTCACTTTCCGATGAGTTCGAGCACCTTGAAACTACTCTACTGCATGGGAATGATGAAGTATCTCTCAAAGAAGTTTGTTCTGCCTTATATAGTTATGAACAAAGAAAGAGAGAAAAACAAAAGGGCGGAGAAGCAGAAGCACTGATTGCGAGAGGTCGCTCTCAAAATCATATGAGAACGAAGAAAGGGAGATCCAAGTCAAGATCCAAACTCAGAAAAGATGAATGTGCCTTTTGTCGAGAAAAAAGGGCACTAGAAGAAAGACTGCCCAAAGTTGAATAGCAAAGCCAAACCAAATAATGGGAAGGTTGTCATGGATTCAAAGGTGGCTGATTGTGATGACTCCGATTACTCACTAGTTACAACAGATCCATCCAAATCATCTGATGTATGGTTGATGGACTCAACTTGTAGCTATCATACATGTCCCAATCGGGACTGATTTGTTGATTTACAAGAAGGAGAATGTGGAGTTATTCACATCGCAAACAATAATCCTCTTACCGCATATGGTGTTGGTTCAATTCGATTAAGGAATCATGATGGATTGAGCAGAACATTAACAGATGTTCGGTATGTACCAGATTTGAAGAAGAATCTCATTTATGTTGGATCCCTAAAGTCGAAGGGATTCAAAGTCATTGCAGATAATGGCGTAATGAGAATATTCTCCGGTGCACTGGTGGTAATGAAGGCAATTCAAAAAAATAATAACATGTACCACTATCAAGGTAGTACAGTTATTGGGACAGCGGCAACAACATCCAATGATGACAAGGAGGCAGAATTGACCAGGCTGTGGCATATGCGCTTGGGACATGCTGGAGGAAAATCCTTGAAAACTTTATCATATCAATGATTGCTAAAAGGAGTAAAAACTTGCAACTTGGAATTTTGTGAGCATTGTGTCAAGGGAAAGCAAACAAGGGTTAAATTTGGAACAACTATCCATAATACTAAATGTATTTTGGATTATGTTCATTCAGATGTTTGGGGTGCTTCCAAAACACCTTCATTAGGTGGGAAACACTAATTTGTAACCTTTGTTGATGACTTTTCCCGAAGACGGTGGGTGTATACGATGAAAACAAAAGATGAAGTATTGGGAATTTTTCTCAAATGGAAGGCGATGATAGAAACTCAAAGTGGCAGAAAGATCAAATGTCTTCGCACAGACAATGGTGGAGAATACAAAAATGATCTTTTTCAAAATGTTTGTGAGGAAAATGGCATCGTCAGACACTTCACCGTCAGAAATACCCCACAACAGAATGGAGTGGCAGAACGCATGAATCAAACTTTGCTGGAGAAGGTTCGGTGTATGTTGTCCAATACTGGCTTGGGCAAAGAATTTTGGGCTGAGGCAATAACATATGCATGCCACCTCATTAATCGTCGACCATCTGCTGCTATTGGTGGGAAGACACCATTAGAAAAATGGTATGAAAAACCTACTGAAGATTATGGTTCTTTATATGTATTTGGCTCAATTGCATATTATCATGTAAAAGAGTCAAAATTAGACCCAGGAGCAAAGAAAGCTTTATTTATGGGGATTACTTCTGGAGTCAAAGAATACCGTTTATGGTGTCCAGAGACAAGAAAAATTATTTTCAGCAGGGATGTTACCTTTGATGAATCTGCCTTGACAAATAAGGTAACAGTTGAAGATGTCAAACAAACTGATGGTGCTTCAAAGCAGGTGGAGTTTGAGGGAAAAATAATTACCAACATTGGGATCAAAGGATGAAACAACAGAAGATTTTCCTCTGGAGGAAGAGCTAGTCGAAGGGGATGTTCCATCTCAAGAAACTCAACCACAACTTTAATCAATAGAAACCAGCAAACCAAAAAGGACAATAAGAAAACCTGCTCGACTCATAGATATGGTGGCTTGTGCGGACTCAATTGCAGTTTATGACATTCCTACCACTTATATAGATGCAGTCCAAAGTTCAGAAGAAGATAAGTGGAGGATTGCCATGGATGAAGAAATGCAGTCCCTTAATCAGAATCATACATGGAAATTGGCCAATCTCCCGAAAGGCAAGAAAGCAATTGGGTGCAAATGTGTATTTGCAAAGAAAGACGAATTTCCTAACCAAAAAGATGTTCGCTACAAAGCAAGATTGGTGGCCAAAGGATACGCTCAAAAGGAGGGAATTGACTATAATGAGGTATTTTATCCAGTTGTGAACACTCATCCATTAGAGTTTTGTTGGCTTTGGTAGCACAGCTGAATTTGGAACTAGTTCAGTTGGATGTAAAAACTGCATTTTTACATGGAGACTTGGAAGAGGAAATCTACATGACTCAGCCAGAAGGATTCAAAGTTGATGGAAAAGAAAATATGGTGTGCAAACTTGAAAAATCGTTGTATGGATTGAAACAATCTTCTAGACAATGGTACAAACGATTTGACAAGTTTATGTTACAACAAAGGTACATAAGAAGCAAGTACGATCATTGTGAGTATTTGCGCAAGCTTGAAGACGATTCCTTTATATATCTTCTCATATATGTTAATGATATGCTGATAGCTTCTAAAAGTCAAGAGGAAATTGAGAAGCTAAAGATTCAACTAAGAAAGGAGTTTGAGATGAAGGATTTGGGTGAGGCAAAGAAGATTCTTGGCATGGAGATAAAAAGAGATAGACATTCAAAGAAACTCTATTTATCTCAGAAAGAATATTTGAAGAGGGTACTAAATCGATTTGGCATGAATGAGAAAACAAAGTCGGTTAGCACTCCACTTGCTCCTCATATTAAGCTTAGTGATGCTATGTCGCCAAAGAATGACGCTGCACGAGAATATATGTCAAGAGTACCATATGCGAATGTTGTTGGTAGCTTGATGTATGCAATGGTTTGCACAAGGCCATATATTTCACACGCCGTTGGAGTTGTAAGCAGGTACATGCATAATCCTGGAAAGGATCATTAGCAGGCTATAAAATGGATTCTACGGTATATTCATAATACTGTAGATGTTGGCTTGGTTTTCGAGCATAAAGATAGTCAATATCTTGTTGGATATTGTGACTCAGATTATGCAGGTGATTTGGACAAACGAAGATCAACTATTGGTTATGTTTTCACTATTGCAAACGCACCAGTTAGTTGGAAGTCTACTTTGCAGTCAACAGTTGCTTTGTCTACCACTGAGGCAGAGTATATGGAAATTACAGAGGCTGCGAAGGAGGCAATTTGGCTTCAAGGATTGCTTAGAGAGGTTGGTATTGGACAAGAAGGAATCACAATATTTTGTGATAGTCAAAGTGCTATTCAATTAACGAAGAACCAAGTTTATCATGCAAGGACGAAGCATATTGACGTCCGATATCATTTCATACGAGACATCATAGAAGAAGGTGGAGTCACAGTGCAGAAAATTCATACTACGGATAATCCTGCCGATATGCTGACAAAAGTAGTGACTGCGGTCAAGTTCCAATATTGTTTGAACTTGATCAACATTGTTGAACATTGAAGATTGAGGTTGAAGACACAATCAAAAGTTGTTGAGAGAAAGTTAAAAATGGAGAATCTTGCCAATGTGGAGATTTGTTAAATTTGACAAGATTCAAAGACGAATTAATGTGAAGATTTGGTAGTTAGGAAGATAATTCTTCATTGGTACAAAAGTCAAGATAACACCTTTTGTAGGTGAAATTTAGGTGAACCATAAAATGGTTTCACAAGGTAAATCTTGACATTTTGACACATTGTGATGTCATGGATGACATCAATAGGAAGAATTCACTCCTATAAATAGGTAGCTCCTAATTCATTTGTAACACACCTTTCACTTGCCTTCTCATCTTCAAAGGCATTTGATCTTTTTTCTCTCTTGTAGTATTTCACTTGTACTCTTTTAGAGTGAAATAAATATTGGTTGGTTGTGTCCGAGGAGTAGGCAAAAGAAAACAAAAGTTTGCCGAACCTCGTTAATTCCTGATGTTCTTTTTATTGTTGTTTCATCTACTATTTATTAGCTACCTTTAGATATAGCAGTTGTGATTTCATCACTCTCTATATATTCGGCTTCCGCAACATAATCAATGTGATGCTATTGGCCTCCTTGACCGCTGTTACAGCTAACAAGAGTAAGTAATCGAGATTTTTATTTCTCGTTTCCTTTTTGCTACTGATGATCTCTTTATTTTCCAGCTGCCTAAATTGTTCCATCTTGCTTCCAGATCCTCCCTTTCGAGACCTTTTTGTTGGCTGATGTAGTATCTAGATAGAATTTCACTTTTTGATGCCTTGAAGGCTTTTGTAAATATTATGTTTCGTGAAAAATTCATGTTGTGGCCTTGGTTGCCCCTATCCCTTTAGCGGTGATACTCTTAAATATGGACATAGTAGCTTGTCATTGTTAACTATCTTTCTCCCTACTATCTCCATGCTATTAAAGTCTGTATGGGAGAAATTTCCTTTATCTATTGCTCTGTTTGCACAGTGATCTGCCAATTTGTTGCCCTCCCTTAGAATATGCTGAAAAATGACTTGTTTACCTTGTAAGCATGCTTTGCTCTCTGCTACCATGTCAACAATTAACCATGGACATGCCCATTCCCCCTCTAGTACTTTATATAATAGCATTTAATCTGTCTGGATGATGATTCGATTGTTTTGTGTTTGTTTGCTATGTTTGCTTGCCTCTAGTATAGCCTTTGCTTCCGCAACTGTGTTAGTGGTATCGTCTATGCATGCCCCTTCTGCATATTCAATATCTCCTTGTTCATTCAGTACACAAAATGCATATGAACTGATTCCCGAATTTCCCCTTGATGCTCCATCTGTATTATACTTTACCCAATCTTTGGGTGGGAATTCCCATAGTATCTTCTTGACCTTCATTCTAGGACTGTAGTGCTCCACCATATTAGGCCAGTTAATAGGAAAATTCATGCTAGGTTTTCTCATTTTTATCAGTATGTATATATTCCTAGAAACATTGTGGATGATTCTAGCTACTGTTGTTTTCTTTCCTTCATGCTTCATTCTATTCATTTTCCTCCATAGTTCCCATATTACAAAGCTATGTATTGCTTTATAAACTGCTTTCATATTCTTCCTTATATCAGTCCTCCACCACAACATTATCACATCTCTCAATGGGAGTCCCTCCATTTTTAGACTTGCAAAAGAACAAAAAATGGACCACGTCCTGTTAGCTGCATCCGACTTCAGAAACACATGAGTTAGTGTTTCTTGTTGAGGCCTTTCACAACACCAACATTTGGATGGCCCTTCCAGCCCCCATCTTCTCACCCTGTCATCCACTGGAATTTTAAATTTCCATAGTCTCCACATTATGAATGCCATTTTAAACGGTACACCTGGCGTCCATATTTAAGCATGACCTAGTTTTAAATTTTTTGCAAGTCTAACAACTTTGACTTTTGACTGAAAAAGGGTAACTTCACGCACATGTGACTGAATTTTTGGTATTTATGACTTGTCCAATTTTCAACTTACACTGAGAAATGCACTATACTATTTTTAACGATAATTAATTAACGATAATAATTTAATTGTCATTAAATATGTATTTTTCATGACAGTAATTCTTTTTATATATGTTCCTAAAGTCTTTACCGACATTAAATCCAATGACAATAAATTAATGTCAATAAAGATTTTAGAACTTTTTATTAATGCGTTTATTTTATTATTATTTTTTATTTTTATTTTTTTGGTAACAACTGTAAAAGATTACCATACCACCAAGAACAATTACAACTTAAAGAGCACCGATTCTGATAACAGAAATAGGCCTCCAACCAAGCAAAAACTAATTACAAAGTAAATGCTGAATAAAATCTCTACACTTGTGTGCTTTCTTAGACTTATTAAGTAAAGATAATCTTCCTATAACTTCTTTTTTTATCTGTAAAACGACCTCCTCTGTATGAACATTTCTCCCTTTGAACTTCTTCCAATTCCTAGCTCTCCAGGTATGATATAGTACTGCTCCACAAATGGCTGCCATGATTTTCTTCTTGAATTGTACCCAGTGCTTCACTTTGATTTTGTCCAGCATTCTAGTAATCCCATTGATTTGTATTTTTGTCCCTGTCCATTGGTTGATCTCATGCCACACTGCTAATGTCCATTTGCACTCCTCAAATAAGTGCACAGTAGTCTCCATAACTTGCTCATCACACACGCAACATGCTACATCTTCAACTTGGATGTTCATTCTCACCTTTTTTTCTTGTGTAAGTAGTCTTCCTTGGACAGCCAGCCATACCATGAACCTATGCTTAGGCAAGGCCATGGAAGTCCAAATTAGCTCAGCAGTCCTCATTTTTTGCCTGTAACCCATTAATGCTAAATAACTTCTAGTAATAGAGTAATTACCAGACTGTGTTATCTACCCTGATTATACCAGCCCTGCATAAGTATTTTGATGCCATTGAGTTTCTTCCAGTACCAACTGCAATCTGTAGGTACTTTATGAGTCCAGATAGATGCATCAGTCTTTATATATATTCCATGAATCCATTTCAACCATAATGACTCCTTGTTTACTACAATTTGCCACAACAATTGGCCCAGATATGCGAGTTAATATCTCAGATGGTCACTTAACTTTGAATAGTTCACTTAAAAAGTCACTCAACTTTAAATTGTTCACTTAAAAAGTCACTCAACTTTATTTTATAACTCAAAAGTCACTTAACTATTGGTGTTTCACTTATAAAGTCACCCAACTATTGATATATCACTTAGAAAGTCATCCAATCAATTTAAATAATTTTTCATTAACTTTTATTTTAAACTATTTTTGTAAAGAAATAATAAGATATCTATTTTAATTATCTTATTGATCCACTCCAATTATTTAATTATAATTTTTTGAAAAAACGTACAACAATTGACCAAAAAAACCTTTTCAGATCTAGTAACTGTATGACTAGTATTAAATATGTTAAAAATTATCAAAACACAAAGAGGTTGGAATTGATAAAGAAGTAATTAAAAATTAACGCACAGTAGCAATGTTTTACTTTTTAATTATTTTTTTTAGGTAAAAACAAAAACTATATTTCAACAAAATCCAATAAAATAATTTAAATAAGCATCTTAATTATTTTAAAAAATGGTTTAATTATTTTTTGTATTTTTACAAGATTTAATAAAAAAATTATTTAAATTGATTGAGTGACTTTCTAAGTAAAATATCAATAGTTGGGTGACTTTTTAAGTGAAACACCAATAGTTGAGTGACTTTTGAGTTATAAAACAAAATTGAGTGACTTTTCAAGTGAACAACTCAAAGTTAAGTGACTTTCTAAGTGAACTATTCAAAGTTGAGTGACCATCTGAGATATTAACTCTTTGATATGCTAAATTAAAATGGATAAGTAAAAGTGAAAAATTATTTTTAGATGCTGGACAAGTAAAAGTGAATGGAGAGAGTAATCATTATTTTCTCTAAACTTACATCTTAAAAAAGAATAAGAACTCATTTATTTTTATTAAGATTAAAACATCTAACTCTGAATACACATTTGATTGATTAAAATGTTGGTCTCTAGATCTGAATATTGAATGATTAAGATTAATTATTTTCTAACATCTTAATGTGCATAAGTTATTTATCTGAAACATAACAAATTAAATACACAATTCAAATAAAAAATAATTAAATGTTTGAAAAAATATAAATTTTATTTAATAAAAACAAAAAAGAAATATTTATATTCATTAGCGATGGTAAAGATGGTTTGTAGTGATGGTGATAGTAAAGGAGTTGGTGTTAGTGGATAGTAATAGTGGTGGTGATGAGAGTTGTGATGATGGGGTGGGTTGGTGTTGTAGTATCTGGCGCGATGATGGCGGTTGCAGTGGCGGAGCTAAATTTTTTAATAAGGGGTTCAAAATCTGTAGAACTAAACACACCAATTAACCGATGGGGGTTTGACATCTACTATATATACATAAAAAATAATTTTAATTATGTATAAATAGTAATATTTTTCGATAGAGGGGGTTCGGATGAACCCCTAACAGAAGGTTGGCTCCGCCCCTAGCGGTTGATATCAATGATCGAGCCAAATTTTTTATTAAAGTTATCCAAAAATAATAATGTGTGACTGTCAAAATAAAACAAAAATATTATACTATTTAGAGTTTGTGACTGTCAAAATAAAACAAAAATATTTAATGTTATCCTTAATATTAAATAACTCTATAAATAAGTATGTAGTCCTGAAATTTCAAATCATTATTAATACTATTAATTTAATAAAATATACCTCTAATTTTTTTCTTATAAAACGTATGTCGATCAAATCAACAAAAAATAAATTTAAGAATGGGGTTGGACATGCCTATCACATTGAAGTGATAATAATTGACTGTCTTATACTTGCATGTTGCATGCCAATTTGCTCTTTAACCGAATTATTGATCATATAGTACGTAATAAAAATACAGCTCGATGCATTAATTTTTTTTTAATGCGTGGGGTTCAGAAAAGAGTCAAATTACAAGATATTTGTTTATATACGTAATATATATTTTTAATTTGAGATATTTTTTCGTCTTTACAAGTGAAATAGTAATTTAATTAGGGCCCCAGAAGATTAAATGACTTAAAATTAACAGTGTTGATTTAATTTCTACCGCTATCCAAAATCTTGGCCAATAGTTGCATGTCTTAGACGTTACACTATGAAAACATATACTCCTTCCGTTCCTATTTATAATATTACTATTTTTAATTTTACGTGTATTAAGAAATTAAGTAAGTTTATTATTTTATCCTTATTTAATTTTTGTTGACGGCAATTTTTCAATCAATGAATATGAATTTATTTATTTTGATTAATTAATTTGACCAATGAATATTTGATTTTTGTATGTTGGTCAAATGTATATTTTCAAGCTAATAACTCATAAGGATAAAATAAAAAGAATATTGTAATTGATTTTGATGATTGATAAATCAAATGAAGGTATCTGATATCTCCAATGCTCTTACACAATAAAACTCAAACAACACTGTTGTAAAGTGTAGTATCTCTGCACTTGCAGCAGGGTGGGCAGGGCAATGTAACAGCAGGACCACAATGTCCTTTTCCTTCTCAATCAATGAGAAGAGTTTAAGATTTTATTCTTTGTCTCTCTCTTAGATAAGAGGACATAAAAAAGAGCAAAAACTAGGGACCTGCTCTTATCAACTGAAGTTTTCTTATGTATTGTTTCTTTTCGAGTCTGTATCAACTAGAGCTAGTTGATGTAGTGAGAGAGCAATAGAGTTGTAATTTGTATATAAAAGTTTAATTCCTACAATTACAAGAGTTTGTAATCAAATCCTTGCTAGTGTTTAGTGAAATCCTACAGAGGTATGTCATAATTATTACTCGCTTCTAACATAAAAATATAATGACAAGTTTTTGCACCCACTCATGTCCCTATTTAAATTTTATTCTTAAATATGACGATCTTTAATTTTTGGTCTTACTATCCATTTAATGAATATTTATGAATTAAAGTACCCTTATCTATAACCTAATTCACTTGGCATAAGTTTTAAAGAATTTTTATAATTTGGCAGTACTTAAGTTGTGCGGCATAGGTTGTGTAGTATTTCTATGACCTAATTCTTTCAGCAAAAGTTTAGTGAACATTTCTTCGCTCGGCATAAGTTCTGTAGGAATTAAATTATCCGCCTTTTACCATACAACTTGTGGGTTTTAAAATTGAATTCTTGCCTCGCTCAACATAAGTTGTGTAGTACGACACAACTTGCTATGTACCTTATATAGGGCATTTATGCCAGTGACCCTATGACAAATTCTGTGTTTGTGAGGAACCTATCAGGTTCTGGTGGCCTGGCCATACCCTTGTGTCTTGTTTAATTTCTCCAAACTGGTCCCTAAAGAACAGTGGTTATATTATGACAAAGTTTTACTTTTCAAATGTTGTAAGTAAGCTTCACAAAAAGGCAATAAATAGCCTCCAAATCCTCATATGTGAAAATGACTAGTTAGTGCCATGCCATAAAGGCTGGCTATGAAGTAACAAAATTTTCAAGATTGTGAATTAAACAGCACAAAATTAGCATCATTATTGCAAGAGTTATAAAACAAGTAACTAAAACAAGCAATCAAATGAAACAAATATGAAAATTTCGTTGACGAAGTCAATAAGATGAGATATCTAAGGTTATGTAGGTCCAACCTTTAATTTTGGTGCAAAGAAACTTATTCAATTCTAATAACTCCCATTATAAATCTTGGGTAAGGTAGCATGTGATACAGCAGAGTTCTTAATGGAAACTTTTCTGCTTACATTGCACATATTGTTATGTGGTTTTGTATGCTCAGTTTCTAGTGCAAAAGATACTATCACTGCAACTGACTTTCTAACAGATGGTAAGACCATTACTTCATCTGATGGAAGCTTTGAGATGGGATTTTTTTCCCCGGCTAGTGTCACAAATAATTGGTATGTCGGAATATGGTACAAGCACAATGTACCTGATAAGTCTGTTGTATGGGTTGCCAATCGAGCAAATCCATTCAACAACGCATCAGGTGTTAGGTTGAAAATCATCGATACAGGAGGGCTTTCTCTTCTCACTGCTGATAATAAGAGCATATGGTCTACTAATTCGTCAAGGAGTTTGGCCGTGAAGAATACAGTTGCACAGTTGTTGAACTCGGGGAATCTTGTCGTAAGAGATGTAAATGATGCTAGGCCTGAGAACTTCCTGTGGCAGAGTTTTGATTATCCTACTGATACACTGTTACCAGGCATGAAAATGGGTAAGAACTTTGTGACTGGACAAGAATTTTACCTGTCCTCATGGAAGAAGGAATCTGATCCAGCTCCAGGGGAATATACATATCGTTGTGATCCTACTGGATATCCTCAGAATGTCATGAGGAAGGGTAAAGTTAAGGTGTTCAATACCGGACCATGGAATGGACTCCGCTGGAGTGGTGTACCAGGATTCATAAAAAATACTATTTCCACATTTAAGCTGGATTTTGATGAAAAGAAAGCATTTTACAGCTTCACGCTTCTGAGTTCTGTTATGAGCAAATTAACCATAAGAAGTAGCGGTGAGCTTCAAATTTCAATATGGATTGAGAATAGACAGGAATGGAAAGATTTTCTTTCTTCATCGGGCGATGCTTGTGAAAACTATGGAACATGTGGTGCATATGGTAGTTGCAACAACGCGCACACTCCTGTGTGTAGCTGCTTAGACAAGTTTGTGCCTAAAGATCCAAGAAATTGGGCAACGACAAATTGGTCCAGCGGGTGTGTTAGAAGGAAACCCCTTAATTGCCAGAATGGAGATGAGTTTTTCAAGTACTCTGGTATAAAGCTACCAGATACACAGTATTCATGGTTTGATGTGAGTATGACACTCCACGAGTGCAAGCAAGCTTGCTTGAGGAATTGCTTGTGTATGGCTTACTCAAATCTTGATATACGCAATCGTGGGAGTGGCTGTTTGCTTTGGTATGGCGACTTAATTGACATTCAAGAATTGCCTGGAGGACAGGACATTCACATAAGGGTTTCTACCTCAGGGTTAGGTAACATTTGTGAATTTGATCAAAGTTGGAGTATTAGCTGAATGATTTAAACTGCCTAATTCTCTGAATTAGTTATATTTTACTTAGATATTTGTTAAAAGTTCACACAGTATATGTTCACTCTTCCTTGTCTATTAAGTTTATTTACCCTCCGTGTTTTGTTTTCTATTTCAGGCTCAAAGAAAACAAAACTACTTGTGTTGAGTCTGTTACTTTTGATTGGAGTGACTGTGACTGGCCTGACCATAGGGCTGTATATTTGGAAAAAGAAGAAGAGGAAGATGAATTTGAAAGATCACCTAGACCTCCCACTGTTTTCCTTATCAACTCTAACTAAAGCATCCTCTAATTTCTCAGTCAAGAACAAGATTGGAGAAGGTGGATTTGGATCTGTTTACAAGGTAACATCATAAGCTGATGAATCATTCTTTCAGGAAATAATATGTACTATAATTGACAGTAAACAGATAAAAGTTATTGAATCACTAAGCCAGATATATGTTGATATTATAGGGAATCCTGGAAGGAGGACAAGATATAGCTATAAAGAGGCTCTCCAAGTCTTCCTCGCAAGGAGTTAACGAGTTCAAGAATGAAGTTATTTGCATTGCCAAACTTCAGCATCGAAATCTTGTGAAGCTTATAGGTTGCTGCATTGCAGGAGGAGAAAAAATGTTGGTCTATGAATACATGTGCAACAGAAGTCTAGATTTCTTCATATTTGGTCTGGTTACTCTCTCTTAACTCGAATAACCTCTATTAGTACAAATAGTAAAGTTGATAGTGTAATCACATTATCAGTGTTCTAACAGAGGACCTGTTAACAGATGAAAAGAGGAGCCTGTTACTCAACTGGCCTAAGCGCTTCGACATCATCAATGGAATTGCTAGAGGACTTCTGTATCTCCATCAAGATTCTCGGCTAAGAATTATCCACAGAGACCTCAAAGCTAGTAACATTTTGCTAGATGCTGACATGAACCCCAAGATCTCAGATTTTGGCATAGCTAGAAGCGTTGTAGGGAATGAGACTGGTGCTAATACACACCATGTGGTTGGGACACAGTAAGAAATTTAATACTACTCATTTTTTAGCATTTATATTATGTATATAATATCCTTTATTTAACACTATTTTTGTTTAATGTGTGATGCAGTGGCTACATGTCCCCAGAGTATGTAGTCCATGGTGTTTTCTCAGTAAAATCAGATGTATTTAGCTTTGGTGTGTTAGTGCTAGAGATAATCAGTGGTCGGAGAAACAGAGGATTTGCCGGTGAAAGTCACAGTATCAACCTACTCGGACATGTAAGTCTTGTTTGTAATTAAAGACGAGTTTAAATTTTGTGCACTAATAGAGTAAAATAATCCTTAAACAACGAGGTCACATATAAGGTAGTTAATTGATAACACCTCATAAAAATGATAGTTAAACTGCATTGAACTTAAATCCATCAGGCACATCAACCGCTACATGTTTCTTGATTATGTACTGATTGTGTTATTTATAGGTATGGAAACTTTACAAAGAAGGTAGACCATTGGAGCTAATTGATGGGGATCTAATGGATTCGAGTTATATTTCTGAATTGCTACGCCTTATCCATGTCGCTCTGTTATGTGTACAACAATGTCCAGAAGACAGGCCAGACATGGCTACAGTAATCTTGATGTTGACTAATGATGCTATTTTGCCTCAAGCTAAGGAACCTGGTTTCTTCACAGAAAGAAAAGTCACGTCTGAATGTTCTACAAGCATGAGTTCAACAAACGAAATTACCGTCACACAGTTAGAACCCCGGTAAATTACATTACATGTTCATTCATATCGTTCAATGTCAACATGCTTGAATTACAGTGTTTTGTGCTGTAAAGCCATAATGGCCTATGGTATACGGTATCTGTTATTAGTAAGTCTTCAATATAGGTGTGTATCAGTATTTAGTGTGGATACCTTTAGTTTTTATTAATTCTAATGTATTTTAAAGTATTCATACAAAGTACCTATTCAGCATGTGTACATCAAAATAAATGAAAGATCCATATAAAATAAATCAACACAATGAGAGTTCACAATAACAGCAGAAGCTATTGTTGATGGTTTTTAGAAGCTCCAATCCCATAGTACTCCGTTAAGTCATGAAATTGCCAATAAAATAATGGAAATGAACACATGGCATAAGAGTCATATAATGGAAAATATTCTTTAACTGAATGTAGCAATAAAATATACCTGAGCAGGGATTTGCATGAATAATGGTTTGATGGAATGTATGCGTCCACGACTATCGATAGGACCAGGTCCTCAACACAGTTACACTAACAGACAGTAAAATAAATACTGAAAGTAAAGATTGCACAAGTGTTTTACGTGGAAACCTTCTTGCTCAAGGGAGTAAAACCACGACCTGGCCTGCCAGGACTTTTCAAACTGCTTCCACTAATCTTCACCAAGCAAAAGCAAAAGCCAGTTTACAAAATGAGATTAGCCTGCTAATCTCCACACTAAGCAATATCTCCTATCACTTAGCTGAGCCAGAGCAGATACAACACTGCTCACTAAATCGGCTAACTCTAACCGACTTAGACCTTTTCACACAGAAACAAATATCTGAATCCTTTATAGACT
>JAJOOO010014411.1:0-14281 GCA_029582685.1 Solanum piurae | reverse complement strand
TACTAAAATAATATAGAATCTTAGATAACTTCAACAAAAATATTGAGATCATTTCATAATTGTTTATATAATCAAATAAAAACATATGTTAAAATTTTGTATTAAATTTATGATCATGACTAATTTATCTTGCGCTAAGATTAAAAATTTATCTTAAAAAAAGAGATATGAATTAATACGGTGAACAAACTTGTTAAATTCTAAAATAAAAAATTATAAAAACTTACCTCTAGTGTTGATTGTATACTCCAAGAATCTTCCAAATATTAAACTGTCACATTTTGAAGTGACACACAAACGCACTAAAAAAATATCAAAATTTAACATTTAGATTGAACAATTTTAGCAAAAATGAACAACAATGAATATACATATAAATAAGACAAAGATAAAAGAAGAACAAAAACTGATACAAAGAAAGTTGAAAGAATGGTTTGCCAACATCACTGTAGTATTAGTATATATATAAATAGTTTCAATTCTGTGGCCGTTTTTTTAACTCATTTATTAGAGAGATTTGCAAACCGTGTATTCGAATTCTTTTGAAATTTAAAAAAAAATTAATTTTTTTTTTAAGAATTTAAATCGTTTATGTACTTTTTAAAAATCTGCTAAACAAATTCAACTTTTTTTTTCAATATCACTTTTTTTTATAAAAAAAATCAGCATCCAAAAAAAAAACAGATTTAAAGTTATTTAAAAAACCGCTTTATAAGATATTAAAAAGCAATTTTTTTATACGATATTAAAAATAAAATAGACTTTTTTTTGTGATGACATTTGTCAGCGTTTTTATATAAAAATAGATGGCATTTTGTCCGTGTTTATATAAATGCATTTTTTTTAAAAAAGGTATAAATTAGTTTTTTTTTAAAATATTAAATCTGTCCTAGATACTAGATATAAAAAAATTTAAATTGAATTTTGAATTTTTTAACTGATTTGAAGTGGAGTTTTATAACCAATTGATCTTTATTTGACATGTGTACTTTTATTTCAAATTTTGAATTTTGAATATTTAATTAGTTATATAATATTTAATAATTTAAAATTCTGAATTTTATGGTGCTGACATGTGTCCTTTTTTCTTCTTCTATTATATATAGATAGATTCTTTTGTCTCTATGTGATATTTTTGTTTTGATTTATATATATAAATGTACTTTTTTTATTTTTTAAAAGTGTTATTTTCTAGTTAACTTCATTTTTTTTTTATAATTTAATAAAAAAGTTATTTTATAGACATACAAATGTTATGACTTGTTTAGAAATATAAATTTTAATTTTTTTTTATCCGTACATATTATGTCCACATTTAGTACTACAATTTTTTATGGGCGTTTGGCCATGTTTCATTATGAAAAAAGAAAAGTTTTTACTTTCAAAAGTGAAAAATGATATTTGAAAATTGCACAGTTGTATTTCGAATTGAAGTTGCTACTTTTTTCCATCTTATTCTTTTGTGAGTAATTTAGAGGGGAGAAAAGAGAAGTAAAAACACCATTTTGTTATTTTTCCAGTTCTTCAAAATTGTGCAATTCAACTATATATAATTTAAAATGTGTAAAGTCAATAAAGTATGATTAGTTTAGAAGTTCATTTAATAAATAAAACTCAATATCACAACTTAATTAATTGAAATAATACTATATTCGTTCACTTTTAATTGTCATAGTTTTCTTTTTTAGAGTCAAACTATAAGAATTTTGACAAATATTTTATGATGAATCTTTTCATTATATTGATATGCAAAATAATTGCAATTTATAGTACTTTTCTTATAGTTTTTGAATATCTAATTTTTTTTTGTTTAATATATCGAATTAATGTAATCTAATTTAACTTTGAAAATTAGTCAATTTGACTTTTAAAAGTGTAACATGACAATTAAAAGTGGATGAATGGAATATTTACTAATAAAGTCTTGCATTGAAATAATATGATATCTATCTCCTAGAATATTTAAAAATACCATAAAAGGAAAGAAGCAGGGTAATTCAAAAAATACTAAGTTTATCAAAATGTTGCCAAAGAGGGGAGCTAAAAATATCATATATTAACGAAATTGACGCATGATCTGTCATTGATTTTTGTCCAATTGTCCTTCCTCCTTAATCGGAGGTCTCGGATTCAAATCTTTTTAAATACGGAATTATCTTTATTAGGGAGCGTTTTAGCCCCGATATAAGTAGGAATATATATAGTTGTAGGACCAAATTATATATATAATCTAAACATATCTTCTAATAAGAGGATTGGGAGACATAATACATGTGAATCGACAGCTTGTGTTCTAATATACATGCATGCATGTTGGCTGTTGTTTGTTGACAAATATTGTTTGGTGGTTGAAAATTTATTGGTCTTATTTTTGGGAAAATTCTCTAAATTAGTAAAATCTATCTTCATCTCCCTTCTTCAATTTGTCCCATGAATATGGACTATGGTTATGTCATCTCTACTTGAACCATATTTATCATTACTTCAGTTGCGGAAGTAGAATTTTCATTAAGGTGATTTCAAATAGATCCTCAAGCTATGTCAAGGAAGTTCAATACACAATATATAAATATAGATATAACTATTGAAAACACACTTGAATTTGACGTATTAGTTTTGTTTCCGACCTATTGATAGCTAACCTTAAAAACAACTCTATATTTGACTAACTAAACTTAGATACACCCTGATATGACACATGACATAACAAGTTCAATTGGTCAAGTAAAGATATGTTTTAAAAGTTGTCAATAGTTTAGGGATAAAACTAATTAATAATTCAAGTCGAGTTTAGGATTATTTTCAATACTTCTCTCATAAATATATATCATATTTGATCTTACCTATACAATATACGTTATTTTTTTAGATGAATTTTCTTTCCGTCATCCTGACTCCGCCCCTGCATGATATGACACACGTGATTACAAGTTCCTATGCCTAAATTATTTTTGCATACATCTCGGAGTGATTTAATACTAGTATCCAGTTGTAGAAAACATTGTGGACATTTTATTTGTTTAGAGAGTTTTTCAAGGAAGAATTTTGCCTTATTATTGGACAATGTTGCACAAAAATCTATTCTGCCTTTGCACTGTATTCAAATGTTTGCATATTCAATTTATCATCACAATTAATAAATAGAACCAATGAACATTGTAAAAATTGAGTTTTAGATATCTAATATAAAAAAATAGTTTAAATTAAATGGGTCTGGAAAATAATGACAAATTATGATCACTACTGCAAATTAGTGGATTTCTTGTTATTTTGATAAATTGATTAATGAGGTTTGTTCTTTATTATATATGAAAATTATATTTCTAATTTGAGTTTATTTTATTTAGAGTAGATTTAAGTGTTGGATTGTTAAAATTTGAAGGCCAAATTTTTGCTTTCGAACAAAAATTCAGATGAACTTCATAACACATGACTAAAATTTTAGTCAACTTTTACGTGTATTTTAAACACTCATGAATAAAGTTTTAGTCAATTCTTTCGTGGATATAAGAGTTTGGTTCTTATTCATAAATGTGTTGGTCTCTACGAGTTTGGTTTTGTTAAATTCACAATTTCGATAAAAAATAAAATAAAGTTACCCTTGAAAAATCAAGTAAACTTTTGAAAAATGTCTAAAAGTTTAGCTTTGTCAAGTCCATAATTTCAGTCAAAGTTGTCTGAATGTAGACTTTGGCAAAGCCCTATCAAACTTCAGGCAAAATACCTAATGTTTAACCTTCACTATGTTATTACGTACGTTTGAAGCTTGTTCTCAAACTAAATAAACTTGCAAAAACTTAATAAAAAATAGGCACAAGTTAAATAACGGCCCAATAGCAAATATTTGTACACTACCCCATGAACACTACAAGTACACATCTAAACTAAAAATAGTAAAATTAACTCATAAAAATATAATCGAGCCATACAACTTATTAGATTAGTCAACACCTCAAATGAATTTGGGTCAATCACACTTGAATGGGTCACATGAATATTGGATAATGTGTAATGTCTTAACTTTCTTTTGATTTCTGAATTGGACCACGAGAGTCCAGAATAATGCATAAGGGGAAGGTACATTAAAAAATGTACAAGTGACCATGAATGTGGTCCGTTAGAAAAATATCAAAAGAATGTTTTGATGTGACCACCTTATAGAAAAATGTTCACAAAATCAACAACTTGATATATTTTTTTTTGTAAAATAATAAATAAATAACAAGTTGTGATTTTCATATTCATAAAATCAAAAGACTCATGATTCGATCAATAGATTATTTTATAAAGTTTTTGCATCACTTATTATGACATATATAAAATTGTTTCATTAGAAAAAAATTATTGTTGACATAATAATAAAGAGATTATGAATTATGTGTGTCATATGTAATTCTCTATTAAAAGGAGGAGGAGGAGGGTAAGTTATATATTTGGCTAGTTGGCAAATATACACTTTTTTAAAATAAAAATGTATATTCTATGTATATCATATATTAATATACAAAGGATGTACATTTCTATCTATTATTTTAAGAAAAAACTACCTAATTACACACATTCCTACCATATTTACTAATTCTCCCTTTTGTTTGAAATAATTACATATTGCCTCACTAATTAATAATTTCATATCAAATTTCAAGTCAGATACACTTACATACATGTACTTTTGCTACCACATACACTGAAATAGGAAAAGAGGCGGTGAGATAGGAGGGAGACGGCGAGATAGGAGGGTGGCGAGTGAGATAGTCTAGAGACATTCCAAATACATTCTGAAATACACATACATAGGGAGAGGTTAGTGAGAGAGAGAGAGAGAGAGAGAGGAGAGAGGAGAGAAAGAAAACCATATACATGTGAATCCACTTGGAATACATTGTATCTGAAACAAATTACATCCAATTTTGACCTCATATATCAGAGATACATGTATGTAGTCGCGCCTGATATATATATGTATCCAAAGTCTAAATTCTGATAAGATTAGTAATATTGAAAATTCGCGTGAAGGGAAGTAATTTACACCTAGATAAGTAGGATTTGTATTGTTTGCCCTTATTTTAACGAAGGAGTGTATACAAAGTAGTTTTCCCATCAAATTACTCATGTCCCACTTTGTATGCATGCACACTTGCTCCTTTGGGCCTTGTCATGCTTAGTTAATTTTCGCAAAGTTTTGTAAGCAAAGGATAGCCGAATTAGTTTCATCAGACACCAAAAGCACATCAAACTTAATGAAGTTATATGTATATCACGTGTATATCTTACACACATATATACATGAAATATACTAGGGGAGATATACAAAGGAGCACATAGATATACACATCTTGTATTCTTTCCTATTCTTCATCCACGTTGAATTTTCGCCCAAAACCGGATCAATTCTGCTCTAATGGAATTCAAACTTTAGGTTTGAATCCTTATAAAATTAGATATCTATGAAAAAAATAACAATGTAGAGGGCGACTAACTTAATTTCCCTTGTTATCCAACAATACCCACTTGATTACGAACCATAAATTTCATATCATCAAATTTGAACCAAGTAAGTTGAGAGTTGGGCCAAAATAATTAAATATTTGTTTGGGCTACCAAATTGCTAAATTTCCCTTGTTTGTTTAATCATATAATAATTTTTTAAATTTTAGCAATTAAAATGTTCACCATTTCCAAATTCTCACAATATATCTTTTAGGAGGTTGAATATCATTTGAGTTGGAATAAGTTTTAGGAATTAATTTGATTTGTTCAAATACATAGTAGTTGACAACTGTTAAAAAAAGCAACTTTCACATATAGCAAACATAAAAATTATATTTGTATGTTATAGTTATAGTTTGCACAATTGCACTCCATAGCATATTTTATGTTTTCTATGGAGCTTTTGATTTGTATAATTTGCTACAAACATCCAATTTTATACAAATTGTTCAGTTTTGTATAAATTAATTTATACATTGTAATTTGTATAATAAGATCTGTATTTATATAATTATAAGTGTATAGGACAAAAATATATGTATTTGTATTTGTATATACACTTTTCTCTCGCTTTATACAAACAAAAACGCATTTTATACATTTTATACCGAAATGTATAAAATGGCTAATTGTATATCGAATCATATGGCAAAAAAAGGGAATGTTTGCTGCGAATTACAATTAAAATAAACTATGGCTATAACATTTAATTTGAATTAATAGTTTGCTATTTCATACAATTTTCCCTTAAAAAAATGGTTGTCAAATTAGTTTAATAAAAAATATCACATAAAATATTTAAATTTAATTAGTTAAATGATTTTGATTCTCTGATCAAACCACTTAAGTTGATTTAAATAATACAATTATTTTTATAAAAAAACATATAATATTTATGACATCACAAAATTAAATTAAATAACTTGTCATACAATTAGGGACATATAGAAGTAATATTTTGCTTCTATTTTTGTTGATCATTTGATTAGTTTATTAGGTAGCGTCTTAAAATAAGTATCCTAAGAAAAGGACCTTCAAATTCAAAATTAATTGATTAAGTGCGCCAAAAATACAAGTTAAAGTGACGGAGAAAAGAAAGATAAGAGTACTAGATAAGAATTCTGGTGAAGTGATAAGTATATCTTCATTCTTAATTAGATATTCTGGGTTCGAGTCTTTCTGAATACAGAATTGTCATTGTTAGAAAGTGTTTTATCCTCAAGCTGAAACTTTTCGATATAAATTTAAATTTAATCATATTTCAATATAAACATCAAATATTAAGCGGAAACAAAAGAAAATAGTACTAGTAACCACAGTAGTTGGTAGTTACTTCAAGAAATAGAATCTTCAAGATACTACCATCTAACAATTTGCAAGATTCAATTGGTGTCTTACATCAACAAGAAAGAGAAAATGGTGACGTAACCCCAATCAATGCCTTTTTCTTTTCTTTTTTCAATTTAGTCATTCGGTATTTCAAATTATTGGTTCACCTAAATCAAAATTTATTAGTCTAGTTAATTTAAATGCTATTTAATACGTCTATTGAGAAGAATAAACGCTTGTTATAGATTGGTTCTCCAATCTCATGCTTAAATTCGAAATCTTTAATTCGGAATGAAGAAATCTCAATCAAAATAATATTCTTGTCAATATTGTTATAATACTATTACATAGGAGCAGAGTTAGAATGTCATCTAGGAGCCTAGTAGATTTGATAAAAATTCTATATTTATTTTGAAGATTCATTAAATATGTAAATATTCTTAATTTAAAATTATTAAAATTCATAATACATAAATTTTAAAATTCTGACTCCATCTCCGATATTACACGGCATAATATCAAAATTAGGGTTGCCTTTTCTTCTCCAAAACTAATCAAATGTCAAGTAATCCCAAGAATAGGATATACTTTGATTAAGAAATGAGTAAAGAGGAAAAGGGATCCCACAAATCAAAATCAACAATACGTGCACAATTTATCCTCTTGGCCTAGTTAATTTGGTAAATGATAACTATATTAGCTTACCCAAAACATATAAACAAATTCCTAGTACTTAGTATCTTTAACGTGTAAGTTAATTTATAATAGTCCTAGGATTATTGAATAGATTAGTTACAACATAAGAAATCGAGATTTGGTAAATTTTCCTCGTCTAAATCGGGTCAAGTTAAAAAATATGGCCCTAAAATGGATTAATGTTGATATTTTGTCCCCAATAAAAAAATAATATAAAATTAGTCTCCGTAAAAGGTGGGCTTCATTTTTTGATCCTGCTTAATATTTTTTTCCCATTAGCTAGATGCTTTAACTTTTGTCTATAAGATAGATGTTCAGGAATTTCAAGACAATAAACCTGCACAATCAATCCAAAATTCTGCCTTAGGTGTGTTGTTCATCAGACATAAATTTTAACTTTTGCTCATAAGTCGTATGTTAATTACCTCATAAGTTAAACTTGGTTAATATTATGTATTGTTTACCATGAGGCATACGTTAATTTTTGTAAAGCCCTTGTGCTAAGTTTTGCATCTAACACAAGAGATATAATGTATCTCATAAGTAAGATCGACTTAATGATATAGTGTAAACTGTTGTTCATGAGGTGTAAGTTGTTATTTTAATCTCCAAGCAATTTTTCTTCAAGTTAATGTCATTTTTTTTAAAAACTATTAAGTGAAAACACAAATTCAAGATCGAACATTTTGGAAGACAAAAATTTAAAATTGAACACTTTGAGGAAGACCGAACACTTTGAGGGACACCAAACATAATAATTTCTTCATCCAAATCACGTAAAATAGAATGCATATCAAAATATATTATAGGTTAGCTATCATGGGCTCCTCGCAATTAGCAATATAATTAGATTTTAGCTAGTTAGTTCTTCTATATCTATCTTAAGGGCCACAATTTTTCATTATAAGTACAAATAAATCCTCATTTTACGCACCATTTGTCTCAAAGCAAACAAAAAAAAAATATTAATTTTTTAAACGTTATATATTTGCTACAAGTTAAGAGAACATACACTAGTGGCAAGTTGTTTTGGTGTATTACGTGAAGAAGAATGTAATCATTTGTCTCAAAAGAATATAATCATTAAGGACATAAGAAACAGTTTGAGTATACAAAATATCTCTTATTAGTCTGGTTTGGGAAAGATCACATTTCAAAAAGTATGATATAAACAATTTAAATCTAATAAGTATTAGAAATTGTTTCCACGACTCAAACATGTGATTTATAACTTTTTAAATTGACCCATGAAAAAACTTATCAAAAAACTTTTCAAATTGAATGACTTAAATTATGACTCGGGTTTTTAGCCCATTTTAATCCAATCTTTTTCAGTTTAAGTGATTTAACTCAATCAATTCTGATCTGTCCAAATTCAACCCAACCATCCCATTTAACAATCATATTTACAAAATGGTGGATCAGGACATCAGGTGGTTTGTGATGATAGTTATAATAATTTGTGGAGGTACTTAAAAGGCGGAATAAATGTATAGATATTGTGTATCAAGTGTATATATTTATATGTATTGTGTATATATTATACATAATGTGATTACACGTACACTGACATTTTGTGTGTATGCCATCATATATTGTGTGCATGTCACATGTATATTTTGTATGCCTTGTGTACGTCAATGTATATCATTGTATGTCATGCATATGTTTAGCGCATATGCATATATTGATATACAATGATATACACTTATACATGGAGAGAAGAAGTTGTAGAAATCATGTGAGAGAATTCCGATGAGAAAAAATCCTAGCGAAAGAAAAAAAGAATAGACAAAGTCGCCTGGTGGAATGATCGAGTAGTGGCGCTCGACAGCGGAGCACTGGTGGTGGATGGGATTGGGACAGGGACAACTAGAGTTTGTGTGAAGCAGAAGAAAACAATTCTAATTTTATGAGATTTGTTGGAGGTTATATATGTATCGTAATGTTTTTATTACTATTTTTTGAAAAATGAATAATATTACTAGTTATGGTGGTTATGGATTTCCTTTTATATTATTTGGAAATTTTGGTGTAGCATATGTACATGATACAACAACAAAAATATATTCCATGTAATTTCGTAAAGTTTGAAGAGGATAGAGTAAAGTGTATAATATATGCAGATGATACCCTTACGGCAAGTCAAAGCATTTTATGGAAAAGATGCAAAATTAAGTATTAAGTCTAACTCAAACCTCAAAAACTAGTTCAAAGGGGAGGAGGATTGTTCAAACTTTATAAAAAAAATCGTCTATCTCATTGATCATCAATGAGAGACTTTTTCATTCTTCAACACCCTACATCACACCCAGGGTGAGACATTTCGTGCATGAACAAATTTAATTAGGGTCCAAACATTGGGTGAAAAGAGTCATGCTCTGACGCCATAAAAAATTAGTTCTTGAGCCTACGCACACCCCAAAAACAAACTGAAGGGAGGAGAACTAATTAAGAAGACCACACATCTTATTAAATATCGATGTGAGACTTTTTTATTCCCCAATAACAAAAAGTATATATGACAGTTAGGAAAACATAATAACTGATAAAAAATAAATAGAATATGACACTCATAAAAAGAACATTATCAAAAATAGAATTGTATGATAATCGAAATACAATAATAAAAAAAATGAAAAAGTAAAATTACATAAAATTATCATAAATCACTCTTATTTTTAAAATTTAAATGTGTTTTAATTAACCTTTCACGCATTTCAATTCATTGCTTTCCACACTCTTTGTGTGTTCATTTTGTCAAATTAAGTAGGAAAGCTTTTTATCATATGTTTTCGATGTGTTTAAGGAATTAGGAATGGCATCCCTACTTTATTCATGCCTTGTCTACTTTTTTTTTCCCTAGATAATCAGACAAAGTACACTTTAATTACTTTTAGGTTTTCTTTCTCTTTATTTGTTTTTACAAGTTACTCTTTCCGTCCTAATCTATATGACTTACTTTTTTTTACCATTCTGATAATTCTGGCCAAATTTTCTAGTCAAAAGAATTTTTTCAATGAGTAATGCTAAATGGCCAAAATATTTAAAAAGTCTATAATATCTTTTTTATTTTAAAATAAACTGATATTTTTTCCATTTTTTAATTAAAATGTATTAAAGTTAAAAGTGTAAAAATGTTCAAAAAGGTAAAATACCATTCTGGCCAAATTTTCTGGCCAAAAGGATTTTTCCTATAAAAAAATGATATATTTACAGTCACACAAACATCTATCACGTATTAAAGATCATAAATTTCAAAAATCTTTTTTTCTATCTTAAATTTTATGTCAAATCAAACTAACTTATATAAAATAAGACGGAGAAAGTAGCATTTTTTTTAATTATCAAATTACTTTTTCTCCTTTTTGATTTTCCTATGTCGAGGGAAGATGGGACAATTCGTAAATTAGTCAGAAAGGGAAAAAAGAAGATAAAAAGATAAAAAGAAGCTGGAGACCATATTTAACTCAATTTTTTTTTTTTGAACCTTTGAATCATTATCATTATACATAAACATTCCTTTAGTATAAGTATTTTTAATCTATATATATATATATATAATCCCAAACTTTGGAAATACTTTTGCGTATATGTGTATGTATCTACGTAATTCAATACTACACACATGTTTTTCTGTGTTATATACGAAATATAAAGAAGAAGAAAAAAAGACGTAAACAATAACACAGGCAATGTACCTTTTTGTACATTTTCGTCTATTTATGAACATACACTATACATCTCGATCAAAAAAGAATTACTCGAGATTAAAAAAAAAATCAGTGTTATGTAAATATGTCTAGAAAGGGTGAATTAGCACCAGCTCTAGAAGGCTTTTTTTATTATTATTTTAAATAAGGCAAATGTGTTAGGAATCCAAATTTAATTTGAGGGGACTTTTTTTTAGCAATAATAGATTATAGGATTTTTTTTTAAAATAAAATAGTATTCATCAATAATAGATTATAGGCTCTTTTTTTTTTAAAAAAAAGAGTACTATTTTTTTAAAAGTAATTTTTTATATAAAAAAAGAATTATTAAAAGAAGTTTGACATACCTGGAATATATTTCTCAAGAAAGATAAAATGCATTAGTTATATAAAAAGATTTTTTAAAAGAAATTGACAATTAGAAAACTTTGCATCTCAAAAAACTTGTAAAGCTTGTAGAAAGCAACTCATTCACATTTATAAAAGTATTGTTTAGTTTAGTAGTATTTGAGATTAAAACAAAAATTCAACGTATTAGACAATATTTTGATCCTAGTTTAGAAAGTTCTTTAGCTAAAAAAAAAATATGCTCATAGAATTGGTCATATTAATTAGTAGTGTGAAATTAGGACATTAAAAGACGAGTTGAATTTAATTTTATTTTAACCAAAATTAGTCTCATTAAACAACAGTCTATTTGAGTTGCTAACGTAATTTTAATCTTAATCAAATTAATATAAACAAGAAAAGCGTTTGACCCTTTATTTAATTATATTTGTGGAGTTGTTGGACACATATTTGAAAGAGAAGGTGAAAATATTAGTAGAATATATATCTCAAGTAATAGTATGACACGTTTAATTTTTTTTAAAAATGATAATTTGATACAATAAGCTTTCGTTTTCGTTGTGTGAGAAATCCGTAGACCGGCCCACAATGGTTTATGTATGCAGTTTTATTCTGTAATTCTGTAAGAAGTTGTTTTCACAGTTCAAACTTGTAACCTTCTGATCACGTAACAACAACTTTATCGATTATGTCAGGCTCCCCTTTTCCGCGTTTAATAGTTGGCAAAATAATTCAAATAAGGTGGTGCTGAAGAGAGAATGCTGAGTAGTCATCGTCTATAATTAGCATGCATGTCTAATTAGTTGTGTCTTGTTAACTGACATAAAATTAAGGAAATTAGGATCAACAAATATCCCTCACATATGACTAATAAAAATGAATAAACAGATTATGAGGTGTTTTAGAGAAAAAATATTTTTGAATAATAATAGAAGTCGAAAAAAGTAAATCTTTCTTTGAAGCACTTTTGAAATCTTCATCAAGCATAAATTATCGCTCTAATATTATAAAAGTAATATTCAAATTAATTAGTTAGTTAACTACAAATCGCTAAATTCCAAAGGTTTTTCTTTTTTTTTAGACGTATTTATGATTAAACAACAACACTTCTGAAAAACAAATAAATTGTAAAAATTTGGTCAAATGTTATATTAATAACTAATTACATTTCCACTTTGTGATTTTGACCTTTATCCTTTTCCCCTTTTCTCTTTTAATTTATTTATGGAATTTTTAGCCCTAATTTTTAGTCAACAAAGAGGAAAAAAGTAGGGAAGAATAGAAAAATATAATGTTATTATAAGCATCAAGTCACTGCTTTATTAGTATGTATTTAGCAAGAGATAAGATTTTCCAAATAAATAAAAAATAAATAAATGGATAGTTGTTTATATTTTTATTTAAATTTAAATACTCAAAAGATATTTTTTGAATTTCTCATTCGATGTCCAATATTTTTTTTAGTGTCCGATTAACTTGGATTATGCCCCGAAAAAATTACAATACTTCCTATCAAAGACGACTCTGATCTGAGGGATGCATCTTTTGAAAGATTCAAAAGACTCTGGAAGCATGCATCTTTTTAGTTGGTTAAATTAAGTGAAAAGGCAAACTTGTTAGGCTCTTTTTCTTGGCTTTTAACAACAAAATGATATAATGTAATGTATATTTTTCTCAAAAGAAGTTGTTTATAAATGGAAAATCTAGATAAGGTAGAACTAAGGATTAAGGAATATAAAGATTGCATGACACAATTTGCTTTATTTGGGAAGCTTTTATTAAATATATATTTTACATAAATTTCATAGCGTTAAGAGCTAATTACATTATATCTCTATTTTTTTCCTAATTACAAAATCCCTTAAAATTTAAAGATTTCGGACACATCATTCAATGTCTCTGATACATCACGTTCGGATTTCGGATACATCACTTAACGTACGAAACATCGTATTTTGATACATTATCTTTGTTGATACAAGACACATATGTCCCAATATATCACTCAACGCTCCGATACATCGTGTCCCGATACATTACCTTTGTTGATACAAGACACACCTGTTTCGATACATCACGTAAGAGCGATGAATCCGAGAATAAGAGAGTAGAGATTTTTGTAATTTTTTCAAATAGTACGAAATTTTAGAGAATTTGGTAAAATAAGTTATGTATTTAGTAAATTTTTTCTTTTATTAATTATTTTATTACCTCTCCTATTGCTAGGAGAGAGGTATCGATAAATCTTTTTCATAAAATATATAAATGAAGTAAATATTCAATAAAAAAAGTATATTTAGGTATAAATAAAGATTAGATAGTCAAAATTGTTCTTAATTAATATTTGCTTAAAAACGTATAAAAGAGACATACGATAGATAATTGAAGACCGATAAAGTACTTATTTATTTGGGTGTGTTTGGTATATAAAATATTTTTTAAAATTTCTATGCTTGAACTTTTTTTAAAAAAAATTTACTCTATGAAAATAAGTTATTTATACATAAGAAAAACCTATAGAAAATAAAAAAATAAAAAAATCATAGCGGCATTACATATTGTTTTTATCCTTTTATCCCACTGTCACCCTATTCCTAGGGATGATAATGGGGTGGGCGGGGCGGGAGGAACTTAACCCGTAAATTTTTTAATCCGTTCCGCCTTATACAATAATTTTTTTCATATTCAACCCCCCCAACCCCCCC